>JAQZBX010024124.1:7084-30472 GCA_029593785.1 Cabassous unicinctus
GGGGGTGAGTGTGTTTTCCTGTGTGTAGCAGGCACAGTAAACTCACAAAATATTATTTAAAAATTCATACTGTTTAAATTCACATTCTTATTTATTTTATCCCTAAGCCATTAGTGTCTAATTAATTATTGGTCTTTTATTATAAATGGAGAAATCATAGATGTTATCACACCTAATTTAAGAATCTGTACAGTCAAACATTTAGTGACATTTTTCCAATCTTAAAAAAGAAGCAAAAACAAATCAAAGAAAACATTACATTTATCTTTATGTTCTGCAACATTTCCTGGATCTCTTTTTCTGGAACTCTTGTGTTATAATGCATTTGTGGATTGATCTTTCATTTTCCTCATATATATTCCTTTTAAAGAAGTATGAGCTAATTGTTTTCTCTGATCAAAACAAAAAAATCAGGAGCTTGTGCCTGTTGGTGCTTGTTGATCTGACTGATTGTGCCAGAGCTGACCTTAATATATACTCATTTTCATACTATTTTCTCAGTATTCTATGAGAACATTACAGGAGGATGTCAGTATACATTGATGTTTTAATACTCATTGTCTCAGGATAATAAGATAGCTGGCATGGCTCCTTAGCTAGTCCATATTAAAAAAATACAGAACAAATTCTTTTTGCTTCTCTTAAACCCCTTCTTAGCATCAACTTGCTCATACTGCTTATTTATATAATATAAAAGCTTATAGTTCCTAATATAAGCCAGATGATCAAAGACAAGAAGAAAATGATTATAAAAACAAGAAACATCTTAGGAGTTTTTGCAGAAACCTTTGGCAGAATCTTCAGTGCACATCCAAGGTAGGGAGTTTTGGGAACTCAAGGCCTTGAGTTGGGACAAGCCTGAGACCTGGGGTACAAATGAGCAGTGAGTATTTCTCCTTTGAGAGCTTCTGACTATGTATTTTCCTCCACTTTCATTTGGTAATTTTCTTCTTTTTACTTTGTTCTCTCCACATATTACCTCTAGAACAAATCAAACTGTTCTTTACTTATTTGTGTTTTATAACACCTATTATGCCCTTCAGTGTTTTCATACGATCAATGTCATTTGAAATTGGTGCATTTAAAATCCAAAACTCTTTAAGTTTTTATATTTCTCCATTTCAATATTGGATTCAATTTATTTAGTTGTTAAAATGGAATCAGAAAGTTCAGAATTTAAAAGAAATATTTCATTTGTTTTGGTTTGGTTACTTCAATGTCTTCTCTTGATGAAAATGTAATAACTTGCAGCCATTACAGCATAGAAAATAGCTTATACATAAGGAAAAAAACCATTTTCCACCAATACTGTCCTGGCAACCTGAAGACAACAGGGTTATCTACTCTTATACTTTTCCTTTCATCCATCTACTCATGCCGTGAAATCTTCTGTAACATCTACCATTCTGCATTTGTCCACCTCTATGAATGGCTAGAGGGAAAGAAGTTAGCAGCCAAGTTGTGGCTTATCTTTCATACTCTAGGACCAGAGACAAGAGAAATTATTGGATCAAAATACCATTTTCTGCTTATTCTAATGAGATCTACTGTCAGTTTACAAGGGAAAGATAACAAGGTTATATCTATGAAATGTGTTCAGGAGGATATACCTGGCTTCTTTAGGTAGCTTATGGTGAACAAAAATGGGTGGAAATAACACACACATGAAAATGACTTGCTGAAACATGTCAAGGCTGTCTATACAATTATTGTAGTAAAAAATGGAGGGGTTTCCTGACCAAAATTGCATCCTTTGTGTAAGGTAATGCCTTTCATGTATGATTTGGATAACTTCTCTTTAAAATCTGGTCATGGCAGCATGTTAAAGTGCTAAAGAAGTCCTTTGGGAGGTGCACCAATGGTTGGAGTTTTCATACTTTGCTTCCATCCCACAACACATGTGACCTTTGGACTGCTAATAAAATTTGGTACTGCCTTAGATCTTTGTAGTATATTTTCCCTGAATGATTTAAGTTTTGCTATTCCTGGAAATATTTGTTCTCCCTTGAGGAGGTTGTGTTGTATCTGTGTGTATGCATATGTGTATTTAGAAGCACAAATGTGCACATGTGTTCAGTCAAACGTTTATGAACACCAGTTGGAAGCATAGATTTTAAGGCTGTAAAACAACAAGCAGAAATTATCTTACCTCACTTGCAAACATGGTACCCTGTAAAAGAACTGGAATAAGTTGAATATTCAATCATGTCGTATTGGAATGACACAATCCTATGTGGACTTCAGTAGACTGAATAACTCTAAATATAAACATTTTGGCATGTAGTGTATTGAATTTCTTGGGGACAATACATGAAACAAAACCCATGCATCTGGGGGTAAGGCTTTGTCCTGAAGAATTTAAAGTTTTATTTGAACAGAAAGCATTATTTGACTGACATGAAAGAAAATCACCTTTCCATCTCTGAAAAATGTACTGACAATTTGATTTCTTCTTCAAATATAGAATATATTTAGAATGTGCTTAATATTGGGGGTTCAGCTGCCCTCTGCCCTGTGGATATATCTAGGAAAGAGATTCTGAGGGGTGTGTACTGCTGTGTTACAAACCATAAAACTACAAGTTTGAGAAGCACTTGGGTCATAGAAACGCATCTAGGACTATGTTTGAAATTAGAAGTGATTGTAATAAATTTTTTTAACTTAGATAAATTTTTGGAATAGGAGATTAAGTATTGGAAAGGAGACAACCTCCTTGTTCCGTTAATTTATAGAGGCATTACTTGAATCCATATATATTTAATTCAAAATTTGAACATATAAATACTAAATGAAAGATTTATCTTAATTTATCCTAATCTATAATGTTTGGCAAATTTTTTCACAGAGAATCACATTTCATCTCTAATGTCTGTTGTATGGAATCAGAGATACTTACATTTTATAAACTGGCTTTAAGTATTCTATAACTTAAGATTGTCTTTATTTACCTGAAAGGAGGGTTTTATAATTTTATCTCATACATTTATTCAAATGAATTAATTTATAAATCCATATAATGTGTATAGCAAATTTTCAAACATAAAGGAGAAACTTAGCAAAAGAACCAATTTATGATTTTTTAATTTTTTTTTTCTTTTTTCTTTTCAATTTATCTTATTGCCCTTTAAGGATTCATTTTCCTTTATGACCAAACTAGTATTTTTAATTCACTCATTGAGGACCTGATTGTTGATAAAAAGCTGTGCACTTACAAAGAATTTTCATGAGTGCTTTCTTCATATCCCTATTCCTCAGACTGTAAATGAAAGGATTCAGCACTGGAGTCACTACATTATACATGACAGATGACAGTGTGTCCCTCAGAGGAATATGAGATGAAGAAGGGCTGAAGTAGACAGCAATGGGTGTGCCATAGCACAACACCACTACTGACAGGTGATGGACACAGGTGGAAAAGGCTCTGTGTTTCCCCTGAGTAGAAGTGATCTTGAGAATGGTGAAGAAGATAAGCACATAATATATGAGGATGCAGATAAAAGGTGTGATATCCAAGATAGCTTCTACCATATAGATAATCATCATGCTGAAGGACACATCAGAGCAGGAGAACTGCAGGAATGGGTTGAGATCACAGAAGAAATGATGGACAACATTGGAATCAAAGAAGGAGAGACATGCCATTAGGAGAGTGTGTAGAAGGGAATGGAGGTAGGTCGCAACCCAGAACCCAGTCACCAACGTAACACAAAGGTGAGGATTCATTATGTTGGTATAATGTAAAGGGTGGCAGATTGCCACATACCTATCATATGCCATCACACAGAGAAGGAAGCTTTCCATATTCACAAAAGAAAAGAAGAAGAGCTGTGCGAGACAGCCTGAAAATGAAATAGTCTTGGTATCTGTCAATTTGTTCACTACCATTTGTGGGACTGTTGTGGAAGTATAACAGATGTTCACAAAGCCCAAGTTACTTAGGAAGAAATACGTGGGGGAATGGAGTTGAGAGTCACAGCTGGTGGCCAAGACAATGAACATGTTCCCTGAAATGGTGACCAAGTACAGAAAGAAGAAGAGCAGGGTCAGGAGTCTTTGCTCCTCTGCCAAGTCAGAAATTCCCAGGAGGACAAATTCACTGATGACCATGAGATTTCTTCTCTCCATCTTCCAACAGATCTAGAAGAACAAAATATTAAATTTGTAGACCAATAGTTTCAAACCTCTCATTCACTAGCATTTGTGTGAATAAAAAAGCACCATTGAGACTTTTCTTGCTTGGATGCTTGTCAATTACATCTTGTTTTTATGATAATCATATTTTGTATTTATGGCTATTCACATAGACATTCTGGTTGCACCAAACTCAATTTCTTTGAAGAATCATCATTTCTTCTTCTAAACAAACTACAAATTAATTGAATAATAACTATCCATTTTTATTGTTCCAGTTATATTAATTTTAGATATTAAACATTCAAGTATTGGACTTCATAAATTTAATAGATTTGTTAATTTTAAATCATACTATTTAATCTGATCCACTAGAAATATATACATTTAATGAGTAATTATCTTCAGAATCACAATTTTAAATCCATACTGTCAAATCTCCTTATTCAACATTCTTTCTACTTGTTAGAATAGATTATGGTTACTGATAATCATTTCTGCCTTTCTTCATCAGATTTAATATTACTTCTTTGGATTTCACGCTGATTACTTGATATAGGGTCAGGCTAGCAAGGCAAGTCATCTGAAGCCCAGTGCTTTTGGAATGGGTTTGAGGTTCCTTCTTCAAAGCAGTTCATATACTTGCCTTCCCTGGAGGAAATACCAGAGTCTTCATACCTATAAATATCCTTCATAGAGTGAGTTGCTGCTCCACAGCCCTTGACTGAACCCCCAAATAAAATTGTCTGTGTAATATTTTGTGGGCCACTAAAGCCCCTGTCTTCTTCTACATGGTAATTCCTCCCTCATTACTTGGCATCTGCAAATTTAACCATTAATTTCCCCCCGATGCAATAATCAGATTTTCTAATTACACATATGCTTTAATTTTAATTTCTGATTTTTGCCAAGTGTTTTATTATTATTAAATCATGCAGATGCTTTACCCAACAGATAAGAATTTTGTCAAAATAATGTGCCAAAACTATTATCTGCTCTTTTTTTGTTTTGATATTACTTACTATTCTTACCATTAACAATAATAAGAATGCAGTGTTATTTTTGTCACTGGACTATGGATGAAGGGGTGAAATTGAAAATGTTTTCCCATGATCTTTTCTGCATATGATGACTTACTTACTTAAATGCATTCTTCTCTTGCTCTTGATGACCTATTATTTTCTTCCAAAAACTTTTCTGAAACCATTGATTTATTAACATCCAGGGAACTTTTAACAATTATTAAAGATGTTCTCACCTGCCTCCCATTTTTCTTCTCTTTCACCAATCTTTTCAATGACTTATATAAACTCACAGTTCATACAAAATCCCTGACTCACAGGATGATGCCTGTCTTTTTTTAACACCTGTGACCAAAATCTAGGTTCCATTTCAGAAACACATTCTTGGGTAACATGTTTGATCTTTTCATCATTTACAATTTCTTTAGCTCCCAAATTTTAATGTACACATGTCTCTTACTCTTCTTGTATAACCAGCCTTGCCCTTACTCTCTCAATTACCTTCATTTATACTTAAATCATGAGTTCCACTTCCAAATTTTCTCTTTTTGATCAAAATCTATCTCTGGGTCTGGCATCATTTAATTTCCAGGTTACCTATTTTGGTAACTCTCAAATTTCCAGTCACTTTCTTCCACCTCCAAATTCTCACCTCTGCATCAACCCAATATTGACCTTTTTGTTTCTGTACTTTACTTAATCACCTGAACGTTGCTGTTGAACTCAGTACAGTGCATTTAGGCCCAATACAATATTCTGAAAATCAATCTCATTGTGGTCCCCATTAGCCCTATAAGATTCATCTCCTGTTGATTCCCATCAACTTTACTCACCTTGCATCCCATTTTGCCCAATCCCAGGCAGCTCATGGTGAAGACTGTGTTGATAAAATACATTACCTACAGTCATATATGCAGTCCTTTGAGGAAGGAGGAACCTTTCAACTTGGCTTCCCTCACCTGCAGGCATCATCAATGACATTTTTCTCATTCCCATTATTGTTGTGCAATGTTATTTTCATAGCAAGCATCACAATTTCTTTTATTGCCTGATACATGTGAACAGTAATATCTTGAGGATAGAATTTTGATTTATTATATTGCATCTTTAGCACATCGTTGGTGCAAAGTACAAAAAATGAATAAAAACAATAAATAAATGAAAAATTCTGGAGAAATCATTCGATTTTGCTTATCTCTCATTTTATGCAATGAGAATATATGAATTAAGAAAAGAGTCCTTATTGTATCTTCTCATTTATAGCACATCATATTAACTCCAGGATTTTATTTATGAAACAAGAATTTTGAAGTTCCTTTCTACTCTTGATATGTTTACTATATTAATTAATAAAACTCTATATTTATATAATTACACTTTAGGTACATCTTCTATAAAATAGAAAAAATGCTTATTACTACATACTCTCTTCTTTGAAATCTTTTGTCATCTAAAAATTTCCTTCCCGTCCCATAAAATTCTATCATAAGAAGATAGAAGGGTGTTTGCATTGATTCAGTTACAATGTTTTTAACAGTTATCCACTTAAATGAATCCCTTTTTTGCCTCAGTCTAGAAGCAAAAAAGGGAGGAATTGAGATACAGTTAAATGTGTCCCTCTTTATAGAGAATAATAGTGTATCACAGTGGGAGTATTTGCATATTTTTTGTTTTTAGAAATACAAATGCAGAGGACTTGAACAAGGGCCTCTCTTAAGCTTAGCACCCTAGAGGTCTGAGATCTGAATTCATCTTCTAATGATTTTTATCTTGTTTTTGAATTAATTTTTCTCATATTTTGAAGGTTTTCTTCTTATTTTTACAGAATGAAATATTGAAAAGAAGGGGAAAGACTGAAAGCCAATGAAGGACCTTAGATAAAATTCTTTTTTCCTTTAGAAGGTAATATTGCTTGGGGGAATGAGGACAAGAATAGGTGAGACACAACCTTATCTATTCCATTCCCATAATGCTCAAGGTGACCAATTAACCACTGATGGTAAAGGTCCATTCAGTGATATAAAGGACACATTTGGTTTCAAATCTTTCTTCATAAATAGTTACTTAATCTTGTAAATGGTACTTTACCATCGCATATCTCAGAGTTCTCATCTATAAAAGGACAAATACTATGCACGTAATTTAGTTGGTATAAGAATTATACCATATATGTAAAATTGTTAATATTTTTCCCAGTCACAGACTTTTTCCAAAAGCATCTGGTTAACAAATAGACTAATGCTTAGAATGACTGAGAGTGAAGCCACACAAATGAAAGTCAAGAGAGAGTGCTTTCTGAAAGGAAATTTTTTACTGCACACTGACAAAATTGATTATGTATAAAAATGTATAATAAATAGATTTCCTATGTGTAGTTTATATTTAATTTTTGTATATATAATTTAAAATAATATATGAAGTTTTCCTCAGAGCTATATAAGTTCATCTGAATCCTACACCTAAACAACCATTTTTAATGCAAAATATTTTTAACACATCTATTTACATGAATCCCCAAAGACTCATTTTTACCTCTATATTAAAATATACAATTTATTAAATATATTGTTTTCAATTTTATTAGTTTAAGTAAAACTAAGAAGTCTTTATTAACATACATTTACATCACCTTGATAAATGCAACACATACATTAATTAACTGATTGATCAAGTAAATATAAAAATATGTGTAAACATACATACTTATATATACATACTTATACATGGGTCCATATACATACATTTTTCAAATGTAGGGAAAGACCCTTATACATGCATTTAGAAAGAGAAATAAAGTGGGGTTTATACCATGTTGCCAATTAATAGATTTTATGAAATATTTTTAGAACTTAAAGAATTATGTGTTCTTGCAGGAGGTCCAGGAAATACTGGAATACACACCCAAATTTGAAAGGCAGAAAAGAACAAGGGAAGAATCAAATCCTATTAAGTAGTCATTATGTAAGCACCAACAAAACCTCATTAAATAGTAACAACTTTGAGGCATGAAACCCCATTTTATAGAGAAAGAAAAGAGGACTCCTGGGAAAACAGTGACAGAGTAGGTAGGAAGACACTGACCCTTTCACAAAAAAAGTGGAGAGAAGGCAGGGACCTATCTAAAGGAACAGCTTTGGATATATATAGAACTGGAAGATGCTCTCAATCATCTATAATGATACTTGAAAGTTAAAACGAAACAAAAACTATGAGTTGCTGGCCCCTGTGTCTAGAAATGGCACATAGGGCAAGTAGCCTCAGTGCCCCTGGCCTGCTGCTGCCAAGGGACTGGGAGAGGGCTTTCGCTGGGATGAAGAGGACACTGGCAGAGGGTGGAGTGTGGCTTCTTTGTGATGAATTTGGCCAGCTGAGACCCCTTTTAATCTCAGAAAGGACCCTAACCACATAGGGAGAGGGGAAGGGGGATCTGCTCAGGCAGGCTGTCATACCCAGTGGCCCAGGGAGAGGTAGCAATTAGATTAGAGAGGCAGTTGGAGCAACGTACCTAATCAGCAGGACTCTAGCAAGATGTGGAAGCATAAAAACACCTTGGGGAAAGGGGGCAGATACTGCTCTGAAGACAAATTGACCTAAGAAGACAATTTATCTCAGTGGAGGAATTACTGCCTTGCATATATGAGGCCCTTGTTTCAATTCTAGTGTTGACCAAGAGAGTGATCCACTGGGTAATCAAGCGTCCAGCTGATGCTTTATGACAGGGAATATATAGACATTCTGTTTGTTTTAAGCTTTCTTGGATCTGTTATTTGTTTAAGTTTCCTTTTTTTTTATTTTAATTTTTAAAATTATAATCGCTAAAACCCAGTATATCACCTGCAGAGGGCAGGCTGCAGGGTGATTGATCAGTGAGTGCCATGAGCCTGAGAAGCAACTTAGGGGCTTAAAGGGAAGGCTGTAAAAACAGCCTTGACTGTTTGTTGCTGTTGTTATTGTTCCTGCTGTTTCGTTTCTTGTTGGCTGCATTTCCCCTTTCTTTGTTCCCTTTATCCTTTTTACCAAATTTTTTCTATCTACGTCATTTTTTTACTTTCCTTGATTTGTATACCTTCTGTTTTCTGTTGTTTTTTGTTCATCTCACCTCTTCTTGTTTGGTCTTAAATTTTTTCTTAATTTTATTTCTCTCTCTCACTTTTTCTCTGTTTTCTTTCCTTATTTTTTACTTTTCCTTTTATCCTTTTCTTTTCTTTTTTGTTCACTCTCATCATTCCGGACTTTTAATACATTCTATGTGTTGTTCTTGATTTAGTTCCTCATTTCATTTTTTATATTCCACTTTTTAAATCTTATTCCTCTGTTCTTCTTATGATTTTTTCCTTGTGTAATTATTTATTTTCCTAAGTTTTGTATGGCTCCTTTTCTACCTTTTTAATCATTATTATTATTATTATTCTTTTTCTTTTCTTATCTTTTTCCTTTTTTTCCTAATTTTTCCCCCAAGGGAACATAGACAACATGAAAGAAATAGAATAATAGAAATGAAGTGTCAAAGTGAAACCTTACTATGCACAAAAACAGCAACAAATAAAACCCTAGAGTAGAAAGTGAAGCTAACCAACTGAATAAACTCATCAAGATAAACAGATGCCTAGACACCAACAAAAAATTACAAGCCATACTATGAAACAAGAAAACATGGCCCAGTTTAAAGAACAAACTGAAAAATAGGAGGAGATGGAGAATATGGACAGCTAATCAAAGATTTCCAAACAAATATCATAAATCAACTTAATGAAATGAAAGAAGAGATTAAGGATATTAAGAAGACACTGGGATAACTTACCAAAGAAGTTATAAACATACATAAAATGATAATGGATATGATGGTGATGAATGGCACAATGCAAGAAATCAAAAATATGCTGGAAGCACATAACAGTAGATTTGAACAGGCATAGGAAAGTATCAATGATGTGGAAGACAGTACATCTAAAATCAGTCAGATAGTAGAACAGATAAATAAAAAGATAGAAAAAATCCAGGAGGGACATAGGGAATTGAATGACAACATGAAACAAACAAACATATGCATTATAGGCAACTCAGAGGGAGAAGAGAAGGGAAACAGTTCAGAAGAGTGTTGGAGGAAATAATGACTGAAAATTTCCCAACTCTATTGAGGCACTTGGACATATAAGTCCAAGAACCATAGCACACCCCAAATATTATAAATCTTAACAGGCCTACCCCAAGACATATAGTTGTCAAATTGAACAATGCTGAAAACAAAGAGAAAATACTGATGGCAACAAGAGAGAAGAAATCCATCACATACAAGGGAAACTCTCTAAAATTAAGTGCTGATTTCTCATCTGAGGCCTTGGAGGCAAGAATGCAATGGTATGACATAATTAATGTGCTAAAAGAAAAAAATTCTCAGCAAAGAATTCTCTATCCAGCAAAGCTGGCATTCAAAAGGGAAAGTTCAAAATATTCCCAGATAAACAGAAATTAAAAGAGTTTGTCAATAAGAAACCTGCACTTCAAGAAATACTGAAAGGGGTCCTGAAGGGTGAAAGGAAAAAACAGGACAGAGTTGTAGGAGAGTGTAAGAATAACTAAAAAGATAAAAAGAGATATAAAAAACATGGCATACATAAACCTAAAGAAAATATGGCTAATATAAGTAATTCCTTGACAATATTAACACTGAATGTTAATGGCTTAAACTCTCCAATCAAGAGAAACAGATATGCAAAACGGATTAGGAAAAAAGACCCATCAATATGCTGCCTACAAAAACTCACCTTAAACCCAGGGACACAGTGAGGCTAAAAGAGAATGGATAAAAAAACAATTTTACATGTAAACAATACCCAAAAATGGGCAGGGATAGCTATACTAATATGAGACAAAAGGACTCCAAATGCAAAACAATTGTAAGAGAAAAATAAGGCCATTATATGTAAAAAGGGAAATCTTTCAAGATGAAGGAACAATCATAAACATTTATGCACCTAAAGAATACATGAGGCATTGGATACATTGGGAAAATTAAGCGGAGAAATAGATGCCTCTACAAGTATAGTGGGGGACTTTAATACACCATTATCACCATTAGATAGAACATCATGACAGAAAATCAATAAAGAAACAAAGACCTTGAATAATACATTAGAGGATCTGGAGCTAACAGATATATACAGAACATTACACACAAATACAGTGTGATATACATACTTCTCCAGTGGACATGGATCTTTCTCCAGGATGGACCACATGCTAGGCCACAGAACAACCCTCAATGAATTCAGAGAGATTGAAAGTATACAAAGTAATTCCTCTGACCACATTGGAATGAAACTGGATATCAATAAGGAGCAGAGAAGCAGATTAGGCACAAATATATGGGACTTAAACAACATACTCTTAGACAATTGGTGGTCAAGAAGGAAATTGCAGGAGAAATCAGTAACTACCTTGAAATGAATGAAAATGACAACACAACATATGAAAACCTATGGGATGCAGCAAAAGGGATACTGAGAGGGAAATTCATAAATGCCTATATTGAAAAAGAAGAAAGAGCTAAAATCAAAGACCTAACTGCACACCTGGAGGAACTAGAAAAAGAACAGCAAACTTACCTCAATGGAATTAGAAAGAAGGAAATAAAAAGATTAGAGCAGAACTGAATGAAATTAAAAATGAGAAATTACTAGAAAATTAAACAAAACCAAAAGCTGTTTCTTTGAGATTAATAAAATCAACAAACCCTTGGCTAGATTAACAAAGAAAAAAGAGAGAAGATGCAAATACATAAAATAAGAAACAACGAAGGGGATAACACCACTGGCCCAAATTAAATAAAGAGTGTCCTAAGAGGATATTTGAAAAATTGTATGACAACAAGATGGATAATTTAGAGGAAATGGGCAAATACCTAGAAACACACAGGCAGTCTACATTGATGAAAGAAGAAATTGATAAATGTAACAGACCAATCACAAGAAATGAGATAGAATTAGTCATCAAAAACCTCCCAACTATAAAGAGCCCAGGACCAGACAGCTTCACAGGTGAATTCTACCAAACATTCTGGAAAGAACTATCACCAATCCTGCTTAAACTCTGCCAAAAAATAGAAGTGGAGGCAACAATGCATTACCCATTCTATGATGCCAATATCACCCAACAAAGTCGCCACAAGAAATGAAAGCTATAGACCAATCTCTCTAATGAACCTAAATATTAAAATCCTCAACAAAATACTTGCTAATCATATTTAACAATATATCAAATGAATAATACACCATGACCAAGTGGGTTTCATCCCTGATATGCAAGGATGGCTCAACATAAGAAAATCAAACAATGTAATAAATCACATAAACAGATCAAAAGAAAAAAATCACATAATCATCTCTATAGATGCAGAAAAAGCATTAAAAAAAACTGATAAGAAACTCTGCAAAAGATACGAATAAAAGGAAACTTCCTCAATATGAGAAATGATATAAATGAAAAACACACTGCTAAAATCATACTCAATAGTGAAATACTAAAAGCTTTCCCTCTAAGATTGGGAACAAGACAAAGATGCCCACTCTCACTGCTCTTATTTAACATTGTGATAGAAGTACTTACTTGAGCACTTAGGCAAGAAAAAGATATAAAAGTCACCCAAATTGGAAAGGAAGAAGTAAAGATTTCACTATTTGCAGATGACATGATTGTATACATAGAAAGCCCTAAGAAATCTGCCAAAAATGCTTCTAGAGCTTATGAATCAGTTCAGTAAAGAGACAGTTTTCAAGATCAATGTGTAAAAATCAGTAGCATGTCTGTAC
The DNA here is from genome assembly GCA_029593785.1 of Cabassous unicinctus. Classification (NCBI taxonomy): domain Eukaryota; kingdom Metazoa; phylum Chordata; class Mammalia; order Cingulata; family Chlamyphoridae; genus Cabassous; species Cabassous unicinctus. Next base: position 20,046 of record JAQZBX010024124.1, read on the forward strand.
ACCAATATCGGGCAAACTGAGAGGGAAATGTTTAAAAAATCCTATTTACAATAGCAGCTAAAAGAATCAAATATCTGAGAATGACTTTAACTACACATGTAAATGACTTATATGCAGAAAACTGCACAACACTGTTAAAAGAAATCAAAGATGACCTAAATAAATGGAAGAATATTCTCTGTTCATGGATAGAAAGACTAAATATCATTAAGATGTCTATCCTACCCAAACTGATCTACAGATTTGATGCAAACCCCACAAAAAATTATCAGAGAATTTTTTTTTAACTGAATTGGAAAAGCTAACTCTGAGAATTATTTGGAAGGGCAAGAAACCCTGAATAGCCAAAAACATATTGAAAAAAAATTGAAATTGGAGAAATCACACTACCTGAATTTAAAATATACTACAAAGCTACAGTGGTCAAATTTGCACGGTATTGGCACAAGGATAGACGTACTGAACAATGCAAATGAATTGAGAGTTCTTAAATATATCCTCACATATACAATCCATTGATATTCAACAAGGCCACCAAGCCCATTCAACTGGGAAGAATGGTCTCTTAAACAAATGGTGCTTGGAGAACTGGATATCCATATCTAAAAGAATGAGAGAGGAACACCATCTCACACCTTATACAAAAAATTAGCTAAAGTTGGATGAAAATCTAAATGTAAGAGCCAATACCATAAAGATCTTGGAATATAATGTAGAGAAGCATCTACAGGATCTTGTATTAGGAAATGATTTCATGAAATTTACACCCAAACCATGAGCAATGAAAGAAAAGTGATAAGTGGGACCTCCTCAAAACTAAAAATGTTTGCACCTCAAAGAATTTTGTCAAGAAAGTGAAAAGGTAGCCTTTCCAATGGAAGAAAATATTTGGTAACCATATATCTGATAGGGGCCTGATAGCCAGCAAATATAAAGAAATCCTACATCTCGAAAATAAAAAGACAATCTATTTAAAAATGGCCAAGTGATTTGAATATACACTCTCTGAAATGGAAATACAAATGGCTAAAAAGGACATGAAAAGATGGTCAGCATCACTAGCTATTAGGGAAATGCAAATCAAAGCTGCAATGAGATATCATCTTACACTCATTAGACTGTTGGCTATTAAAAAACAGAGGATAACAAGCATTGGAAAGGATGTGGAGGAATGGAAACAATTATCCACTGCTGGTTGGAATGTAGAATGGTGCTGTCATTGTGGAGGACAGTTTGGCGGTTCCTCAGGAAGCTAACTATAGAACTGCCATATGAACCAGCAATCCCACTGCTGGCCATATACCCAGAAGAATTGAAAGAATGCGCATGAACAGATATGTGCTCACCAATGTTCATAACGGCATTATTCACTATTGCCAAAAGGTGGAAACAACCCAAATGTCCATCAAGATATAAATGGATAAACAATTTGTGGTAAATACATACACTGGAATATTACTCAGCTTTAAGAAGGACTGCAGTATCATCACAAAGGAAAACATGGAAGAACATTGAAGACATTATGTTGAGTGGAGCAAGCCAGGTACTGAAGGATAAATATTACATGACCTTACTGATGTGAATTAAGCAAACCTAATAGGCTTACAGAGCTAGAGTCTGGAAAATAGTTTTACAAGTGACAGAAATGTAGAAGAAGCATGTGAGTCAATGTCCAGATGGGCAAAATCTATGCTAAAGTGGAAGGGTGTATTTGTGCAGTGGATGGGCATAACAGTGTTGCAGTGATGGTATTGGGTGTGGCAGTGTTGGTCTGTGAGGGAGGTAAGGTGGGGAGGTTGGGTTAGACTGTCCATGGAAATGGGGTGAGGTTTGGGGGAGGGGACAGGTGAACTCTGCTGATCTGCAGGTATGTGGTTGAAACCACAATATTGGGAATGTTCTTTTGCAAATATGGCAGAGGAGGGTTACTGGTTAAGTTGTCAGATGTGGGGGGCACACAGAACAGGTCGTACTGAAGGCATGCTTCTAGGGAGTGTTTAGTTTTCATATTTACATTTTGTTATCAGGTGTGGAGAATCACATAATGAGCAGGAAGGTGTTGGACTCCCATCCTGGTATGTACTGCTGTGATATCAAGTAGAGGGGTGGGAGTCTTTCAAGGCCAAAGGCAGTGCCTAATAGAGGATGCAAGGCCAGTATGTTAAGTCTTCAATGTTGCTGCATGTATCTATGAGCTTAGTCCTTCAATGAGGTAGTCTTGGTGGTTATCATGGGTCCCCAGGGGAAAGGGAGGGAGGAATAGAATAGATGGAACACAGTACATTTTTGGGGTGATGGAATTGTTCTACATGATTCTGCATGGATGGTTACAGACCACATCAAACTTCATCAAAATCTATGAAAGTGTATGGTCCAAAACCTAAACCACAATGTAAATCATTGACCACGGTGAGTAGCAATATTTCAATATTTGTACATATATTGTGACAAATGTACCATCAACATGTATAATATTATAAAGAGTGGAAAGGGGGAAAGGGAGAGCATGTTGGGTATGTGGGAATCACCTATATTCTGCACATGACTTTACTGTAAGCTAAAGCTTCTTTGAAGACAAAATGGGAAAAAATATGACACTGGGTTAATAAATGGAAGCAAATGTCACTGTACATACAAGACAACAGAACTTACATTGATGGAAGACATAATGGGAAAATTTTTTTATTTTATATTTTTTATTTTTTTATTCTTTCAAACTTTTAAAAAAATTGTATTTTTTTTCATTATATTTAAAACCATCATTATTATATTATTTGCCTATTAACTTGATTCAATTATTTTGGGCTTCAATTTTGAAGAAGTTTTGGATCACCGAAGTGTTAAACTGTGGGCAGGGGAGGATCATTGGTGCAGGGTGTCAGAGATGGAGATGCATGGGAGGAGGTTCACCTGGAGTATACCTGTAAGGTATATAAATATGTTCAAGTGTTCATGAGGCATTGTCACAGTGGGTGGAAATACACACAATAACAAAAAGAGTATCAAATTACCATCCTGGAGAGCTCTGCCACATTCTCTAATGGGACAGCATGAAAACCCTGAGTAGAGGGGCAGTGACTAGTGAAGGAGAATGGACCATTGACCAGCCCTTGATTGTGATAATTGTACTTATGAGCCTTTACTTTTCAAATTGAAACATAGCATAGTATTATAAGGTGCCTAAGCATTACCTCCTGAGAGTCTCCTTATTGCTCAAATGTGGCCTCTCTCTAAGCTGAACTCAGCATATAAATGCATTACCTTCCCCCCAGCATGGGACATGACTCCAGGGGATGAGCCTCCCTGGCACCAATCGATTATTACCAAGCACCAATTAGCAATGCAACTGGAAAAAGACCTTGACCAAAAGGGGGAAGCGTAAGGACAAATTAGTTTATATGGCTAAGAGACTTCAAAGTGAGTCAAGGTCATTTCAGAGTTTACGCTTATGCACATATTAGCAGGAACTCAATGACTCCCAATATAAATATTACTGCAAATAATGGGGTTCCTGAGAATTCTGGAGACATACAGACACTATAGGCAGAGGAGATAGCTCAGGAATTTGGTGCCTTGCCAGTGGGCCCTACTTTGGAGATTATGTACCCCAGTGTGATACAGTTGGAAACAGTTGTGTTTTACCTGCACATGGCTCTGCTGACCCTATATTTGAAGCTATAATTAGTACTAGAGTTGATAGTTGATGTCAAAGAGCCTTAAATCTATGTGCTGTCCATTTGCCAGCAGGGCCATGAATATCAACAGATTTGGAGCACCTACTCCAGATTATTGGACTCATGCAGGACAACTAACAAGGAGATGATGACTGACATCGACCATCTCAAAGAACAGAGAGAGTCTGAAACTTCAAGCAAAATAGCCCCATCCATCTGCCCCATGGGATCTAAGCCCCCTCTCCTTTAGAGATGGAGTGAGTATCACAATCACAGAATCCTCAGGATTGGGGAATGAACAATGGGCTTAAAGTTGTACTACTGTACACTTGTGACCCTAGCAATGGAAGAACTTTTATCATGGATGTGGCCACTGGTGGCTCTGAGGGAAGGGAAAGGGAAAAATAGGTGTAATTTGGGGGCATTTTTGGGACTTGGGTATTATCCTGAATAACCTTGAAATGACAGATACAGGCCATTTTATATCTTGTAATAACTTGCAAAAATGTGTGGGAGAGTGTAAATTACAATGTAAATTATAATCATTGCTTAGTGGCAATGCCCCAAGAAGTGCTCATTAATTGTGGTAAATGTACCACACTAATGAAGGATGCTGTTAATGTGGAAAAATGTGAGATGGCTAGGGAGCGGGACATATAGGAATCCCCTATTTTTTTTGTATATAAAATTTATGTAATCTAAGTTTCTTTTAAAAAGTAAAAACTAAAAAAATAAAGTGACTCAGACACAACTCCCTGTGCTGCAGTTTTACTCTTGCTTAAATATCTAAGTTACTACTTAGCACTTGCTTTGAACATACATTTGCTTTTAATCATATGGATAAATATATAAAAGCTAGTTATATAATTGTATGATTAATATGTTCAGGAAATCATGCTAGCACATACATTGAATGATCAAAACAAGGTAAGGTAATTCCACTCCAGGGTGGGGAATTTATTATGTTGATTAAGCAAGTTGAAGTGAGAACAGCAAGGGACTTCCTCTGTGAAGGTCCAGCCAACTGATTGAAGCTGGTTTTCATACTTCATTGCTTCAACAGGATATTCTCAACCACAAGAAATAGAATTTGACAAGAAAGGGTTGCATCTCATTACCTCTTAATTTACATACAATTCTTTCCTTTGTATCCTAGCAACAGGGAGAGAAACAAGTTACTTTCAGGTGTTCAGTCATCCTACATTCATCAATCCCCTCCGTATTAGTCAACCAAAGGGGTGCTGATGCAAAATTCCACAAATCAGTTGGTTTTTATAAAGGATATTTATTTGGGGTAGAAGCTTACAGTTACCAGGCCATAAAGCATAAGTTTCTTCCTTCACCAAATTCTGTTGCTACATGTTGGAACAAGGCAGCTGTCAGTGTTTGCCAGGGTTCAGGCTTCTTGCGTTCCTCTCTTCCCGGGGCTGCATTTCTCTCTGGGCTTAGCTTCTCTAGTTCCTCCACAAGGTCAGCTGTAGACTATAAGGCTCTTTAGGCTTTGCCTCTCACTACACAAGGCCAGCTGTGAACTCAGGTGTATGGCTCGTCTCTATCCCGGGGCCTTCTCTCCTTCCTCATGACCAAACTCCTCTGTCTGCTCACCTCCCCGGACTCCAGCAGCAAAAATCCAACATCATAACTGCTCCTACTCTGTCCTCTGCCATGTCTTTTATAAATGATTCCCCACCCACCAAGGGATGGAGTTCAATGACCTACTGACATGGCCCAGTCAATGCCCTAATCATAACTTAATCATGCTTAGATTAACACACCAGTTTACAAGCATAATCTAATATCTATTTTTGGAATCATAACTACATCAAACTGCTGAACTACTACACCCTCATTCTAGTTTTTGGCAATATTCTTATCACAAGGGAAAGGGATTAAGCTCAGTTCTTCTGTAATTACTTCCTGCTGACACTATGGGCATTAATTTCTTAGGAAATTATAGTAAGAGCATAGTCTGAGGAGGAAAGTTATTCTGTTAGAGTTTGCAATTGCTTTTCGATAAAGCATTGCAGTTGTGATATGAGTATGGGTGCAAACACCAAAAGAATTAAGATAACAATGAAGGGTATCAGCCACTTGATGAAGCTGGACTCATTCCAGAAGGTGAAATTATTTCCCTCATTATGAGGTTATTGGCTTTGTTCTTTAGTTTCTAATGCTCTCATTTCTTTGGAGAGATTGATGGCTAAATATAGGGATGCAGCTGCAGTCCCGGCAAATACTGTGATTTTTTTTTAACAGGTAAACAAAGGGATTAATTGGCTGTCTTTGATTATTTGTGGTGTTACCTGTTTTGGGGTCTGCTTTTACAAAAATCTGTTGTATTTTGTTAAGTAGTCTTTCCTGGTCACTGCTTTCAAGGTGCAGATTAACTGAAGCGTTCCACAGTACAGCTTGTTCAGGCATTACTTGATATTGATTGTCCAAATGTACACAGTACTAACACTTGGTTCTATTGCAGAGGTTGTGGCTGATTTATGAAACAGGTGTGAGGAATGATCAGTATCTTCCCTCAAGTCTAGTTAGTTGTAGGTTCTGTCAGTGAGGGAACAGAATTAGTATCTGGTGGAGTTTTGTTTCATTTTTTTCAAAATAGAAAATGCAAGTTCCCAACCGGCTCCACTTCATATTTCACTTTATGCTCAGGTGTAGTCTCTGGCTAAGGATTTCTTTTATTTACTGGAACTGACAAGTAGTAAGGTTTTGTTTTAGTATGATGAAACTAGGGCTTGATTCTCTATAACTTAAAAGAAGAATGAGGGGTTAATAACACCATGTAGGCCCTTCCCATTGTGATTTAAGTTGCTCTTCAGGATGGGAACAACAAGGGGCAGATAATGCTGGTTTAACAGTATATAAGCAAAATTTTCACTAGTAGATAAAGTAACAGGTAGAGCAGTTTTAGAAAGAGGCTTCTAATACCATATATTTTCCCCTTCTGAATTTTTTGACTTTTCTTCAGTGATATACAAAACTAGTTTAAGCCTAAGAAGATATTGACATTGATATACATAGAGCCCCAGTGGGAATAGGAGACCTTGGATAATTAATAAAGATTTTACTGGCATTTTTGCATAAACTGTGGTTTTATAATAATGCTTGTGGTGACTCCTATGTCTTATGGGTTTAAGATTCCCAAACAGCAAGGCTGCACAGGCCAGTACCATGGCCAAGTGACCTAATTTTTCCAGTTTGTATGGTTTGAGGCATAGGCAACAATACATTATTTTTACTTCTGCTTTTTGGCTTCAGGGCTACTGTCTCTTTAACTCATATTTTCAATGCTTGCTTCAGTCTTGCTATTAGAATTTCAGTTGGAGCAGGGGCAACACCTGAGGTGCTGAATTTAAACAGGTTAAGGTTGGATATAGTTTCTTTTATTTAATATACATTTTATTTTTTAAAAAGGCACTTAGATGACATAAATGTCCTCATGCCCTGCTCTGTACCCCTCCCACATTTTCCCACATTAACAACATCCTTCATTAATGCGGTACATTTGTTACAATGGATGAATACATTTTGGAGCATTGCCATTAAGCATGGATTATAGTTTACATTTTAGTTTACACTCTCTCATGTACAATTTTGTAAATTATGACAAGATTTATAATGGACTGTATCTGTCATTGCAATGTCATTCAGGACAATTCCTAAACCCCCCAAATGCCCCCATATTATGCCTGTTTTTTCTTCTCTCTCCGCTCAGAAACTCCAGTGGCCACTACCTGTACATCAATGGTAAAATTTCTTCCATTCCTAGAATTACACTAAGACTATAGTAGAATAATTTTTGATGTCCAAGAGTCTACTCTAGTCTATTGTTCATTCCCCAATCCTGAGAACTCTGGCATGGTGATGCCCACTCCACCTCTAATTGAGAGGGGGCTTAGATCCTATGAGGCAGGTGAATGTGGCTATATTGCTTGCAGTTGCAGATTCTCTCTATTCCTTGGGATGTTTGTTGTCTATCATCATCTCCTTGTTACTTGTCCTGGGTGAGACAAATGAACTGGAGAGCAGGTGATGCAAATCTGTTGAGATTCAGGACCCAGCTGCCACATGGACAGCCCAAAAAGTTTCTTGGGCATACACCTATCAACTCTAGTACTAACTATACATTCAAATAAAAGAGGCAGAAGAGCCATGTATAGGAAAACCACAACTGAGTCCAACTCTCTCACACTGGGGAGCATAAATTCCCAAGTAGGGTCCACTGCCAAGCCACCAAACCCTGAGATGTCTGCCCTGCCTATACTGCCTGGATGTCTCCAGAGTCCTCAGGAGCCATACTATTTGAGACAATATTTACTTTGGCAGTCTATGAAATCCTGCTGAGATGTGCATAAGTGTAACCTCTGGAATGACCACCTGACTCTCTTTGAAGTCTTAGCCATATAAATTAATTTGTCTTGACCTTTTCCAACTTTCGGTCAAGGTCTTTATTCAATTGTATTGCTGGTTGCTGCTCAGTAGTAATCCTTCAGGGCCAGGGAGCCTCAGCCCAGGAAGCCATATCCCACATTGGGGGGATGGTAATGCATTTATGTGCTGAGTTTGTCTTAGAGAGGGTCAGCATTTGAGTAACAAGTAGGGTCTCAGGAAGTAACGTTTAGCCATCCTATAATACTAGGTTAAGTTTTAATTTTAAAAGAAAAGGTTTGTAAGTACAGTTATCAATACCAAGGTCCCGTCAAAAAGTTCCTTAGTCTATTGTTGTAAATATCTCTAATCAATTTTTATTTGCTCCTTTAAAGGCCATTCATCCTTTTTATAAGACCTGCACCAGTGGGGTTATAAGGTAAATGGAAAGTTCAAACAATATCTTGATTTACAGAACAAGACTGTATGAGGTGACCAGTAAAAGGAGTTTGTTTATCATTGTTAATTTGGCTGGCACCCTGTATAAGGATTTACCTTTTTTTGGCAGTGAATATTAGCTTTCTGGTTATAACAGTTCTGTGGCAGTGTTTGTGGCAGTGGAAGCATAGCTTTGCCTTTCTGAGAGTGGGAAGGGGCTGATTTAATCTACTTGACATCATGCTACTGGAGATTGTGCTCACCTAATATGTTCCACCCAGTGAGGTATTTGTTGCAGTTATTGGAATGAGCATGAGGGACACTCCTGGGTGATGTCTAAAAGCTGCTGGCAAATAACAGGTAGCTGGAACTGCTGCCACAGTGTCTGGTAGTCATGATGTTTGCTTTTCCTGTGGAGCTACTCTATTGCTTCTTGGGTTTCATTGGCATGGTTTCAGTTCTTCAGAAGGGTACCTGCCTCAACATTCATGAGAGGGGTGTTAGAAGGATGGACAGGGGTGTAATATTTACCTGTCATCATTGGCATGTGTTTCAGATGTCCTTCCACAGATTTCTTTCCCATAGAGGGCAACCCACAACAGTCCATTGTTCCTGTCTTGTTTCTAGTATTTGCAATTCACCCCTGGAGAGGGATGGTAGTTTTCAGAGTGATGGTATACTATTGGGTTAATCCCTTGCAACAGGGCAGGGTATGCTCTACACATTTTTTTTATCTAAAAAGTTATATTATAATTTGGTCCCCTTCCATAATTGGGACCAAAACCCAAGGGGTAGTTGTTTAAAATGTTGCCTTTGGCACAAATCACACCCAAAGCTAATATTGATGCTGGTTACATCCAAATTAAGTTAAGGTAAGTTAAGGTCTACCCTCTTTTACTGTTTGAGTCTGGTTTCTTTTTTTACTTTTTAAAAAGCAGCTTGCTGAGGGTCTCTCTGATGCACAACCTTTCCTGATTTAAATGAAGGATGAATGGTTTCCACTACCCCCAACAACCCCAAAATGGCCGTTAATTATTTTGGAGTTTCAGGACACAATAAGATTAAAGTACAAAAACTATTTTGGTGAAACATACTCTCACTGCTTTGTATACTAACCTAGGTGCTCATTTAATTTTTGGCTATTTGAATCGAGCTCTTTTAAAACTTTTTGTAAATTTAATATTACTATCTGAAGGTATGAAAATATACACTGAACAGACAAACACAAAAGTTTTAAGATACAATAACAGAAACATAAAGTAGCAAATGAGTTCATCAGCTCTCTGTTCATATTAGATTTGGATGCCTTAAAGGCCCAATGGTTGCTTCCCATTCCTTGGAACATCCTTGAAATTGTGCATGGCCATCAAGCCTGTGATCACCTAAGTTCTTAACTGATTTCTTAGGCTTAGAATTGACAATAATATGATCCTTCCTGATAGTCAAATTAAATGTCAATATCTGAATCTTCTCTTTCATATATTTGAGGTTATTCTGTAATAACTTGGATTGATGATATTTTATGGACTCTCTATATATAGACATCATAAAAATCACTTAAAATATAAAATTACTTTTTATTACGATAAGTGTAAATGATGTAATAATTTGAGATATTAACAATGGTAATTTATGCACACACATATTCATTAAGAATTATTAGTAATAAGGATGGCATGACAGTTGTGGATGTTAAGTTTTAATAATTTATATGCTTATTTTTAAGTAGTTCAACAATAAAATCCTCTCTTAGATGGTCTATATTTCTTTCAATGTTTTATCCATCCAGTCTTTTATCCTTTTGCTTACACTGTTCCCAACCTCACTATTGTTTTCCAAGTAGAATATTTACCTTCTTTCTTCATTGTGCTTATGTTTCTTTGAGATCTTCACAAAGGATGTAGGCTTTTGAGGGTTTTTTTTTTTTTTTTTTTATTT
>JAQZBX010024125.1:0-30386 GCA_029593785.1 Cabassous unicinctus
TCCACAGAGGCTGCACCATTTTACAATCCCACCAACAGTGAAGAAATGTTCCTATTTCTCCACATCCTCTCCAGCACTTATTGTTTTCTGTTTTTTTAATAATGGCCATTCTATGCAGTGTGGGATGATATCTCATTGTCATTTTGATTTGCATTTCCCTAATAGCTATGATATGGAACATATTTTCCTGTGCTTTTTGGCAATTTGTATTTCCTCTTTGGAAAAATGTCTATTTAAATCATTTGCCCACTTTTTAATTGGATTGCTTGCTCTTTTATTGTTGAGTTATATGATCTCTTTTATATAGAATGGAAATCAAACCCTTATCAGATATGTGGTTTCCAAATACTTTCTCCCATTGAGTCAGCTGCCTTTTTGCCTTCTTGATAAAGTCCTTTGACTCACAAAAGTGTTGAAGTTTGAGGAGGTCCCATTTATAAATGTTTTCTTTCGTGGCTTGTGCTTTCAGTGTAAGGTTTAAGAATCCACCACCTACCACCAGGTCTTGAAGGTGTTTTCCTACATTTTCTTCTAGGAACTTTATAGTTCTTGCTTTTATATTTAGGTCTTTGATCCATTTTGAGTTAATTTTTGTATAAAGTGTGAGATAGGGGTCCTCTTTCTTTTTTTTTTTTTGGCTATGAATATATAGTTCTCCCAGCACAGTTTGTTGAATAGACTGTTCTGCCTGAGCTGGGTGGGTTTGACAGGCTTGTGAAAAATCACTTGACCATAGATGTGAGGGTCTGCTTCTGAACCATCAGTTCAGTTCCATTGGTCTATGTGTCTATCTTTATGCCAACACCATGCTGTTTTTACCACTGTAGCTAGGTAATATGATTTAAAGTCTAAAAGTGAGAGACCTCCAATTTCGCTTTTCCTTTTTAAGATGTTTCTGGCTATTTGGGGTACCTTACCCTTCCAAATAAATTAAATAATTGTGTTTTCCATTTGTTTAAAAAATGCTGGTGGAATTTTTTATTAGGATTGCATTGAATCTGTATATCAATTTGGGTAGAATTGACATCTTAATGATATTTAGTCTTCCAATCCATGAACATAGAATGTTCTTCCAATTATTTAGGTCTTTTAAAATTTCTTTTAACAATGCATTGTAGTTTCCTGAATGCAAAGTGCTTTACATCCTTGGTTAAGTTTATTCCTAAATATCTGATTCTTTTAGTTGCTATTGTAAGTGGAATATTTTTCCTGACTTCTTCCTCAGATTGCACATTACTAGTGTATAGAAACACCACTGATTTTTGCATATTGATCTTGTGTCCTGACACTCTACTGAAATCATTTACTAGCTCTACCAGCTTTGTTCTTTATTTTTCAGGACTTTCTAGGTATAGGATCATATCATCTGCAAATAACTAAAGTTTTACTTCTTCCTTTCCAATTTGGATGCTTTTATTTCTTTTGCTTGCCTGATTGCTCTAACTAGAACCTCTAGCACTATATTGAACAACAGTGGTGACAGTGGGCATTCTTGTCTTGTTCCTGATCTCAGTGGGAAAGCTTTCAGTCTTTCACCAGAGTACAATGTTAACTGTGGGTTTTTCATATATGGCCTTTATCATGTTGAAAAAGTCTCCTTCAGTTCCTATCTTCTGTAGTATTTTTATAAAGAAAGGATGCTGTATTTTGTCAAATGCTTTTTTTTGCATCAATAGATAGGATCATGTGACTTTTCTTCTTTGATTTATTAATGTGGTGTATTATGCTGATTGACTTTCCTGTGTTGAACCACCCTTTCATGCCTGGAATAAAACCCACTTGATCGTGATAGATAATTCTTTTAATGTGTTGATGGATTCAATTAGCAAATATTTAGTTGAGGATTTTTGCATCCATATTCATTAGGGGAATGGGTCTGTAATTTTCTTTTTTTGTTAATATCTTTATCTGACTTTGGTATTAGGGTGATATTGGCTTCATAGAATGAGTTTGGTAGTGTTCCTTGTTGGTCAATTTTTTGGAAGAGCTTGAGAAAGATTGGTATTAAATCTTCTTTGAATGCTTGGTAGAACTCACCTGTGAAACCATCTGGTCCTGGGCTTTCATTTTGGGGAGTTGTTTGATGACTGTTTCAATCTCTTTGCTTGTGACTGGTTTGTTGAGATCTTCTATTCCTTCTAGGATCAATGTAGGTTGTTCATACATTTCTAGGAATTTTTTCATTTCATCTACATTGTGTAGTTTTTTGGCATACAGTTGTTCATAGTATCCTCTTATGATCTTTTATATCTGTGGGATCAGTAGTAAGGTTCCTGTTTTCATTTTTTACTTCATTTATTTGCATCTTCTCTGTTTTTTTTTCATTGTCAGTCTAGCTAAAGGTTTGTTGATTTGTTAATCTTATCAAGAAACAACTTTTGGTTTTGTTAATTTTCTCTGTTGTTTTTTTATTCTCAATTTCGTTTATGTCTGCTCTGATCTTTGTTATTCATTCTTTCTACGTGCTTTGGGATTACTTTGCTGTTTGTTTTTTTTCCCCCAATTCCCCCAGCTGTGTAGTTAGGTCATTGATTTTAGCTCTTTCTTTCTTTTTTTTAAAGATTGATAACTTTTAAAAAAGATTTATTTTATTTATTTATTTCTGACCCCCTCATTATTTGAACTTGCTGTCTCCTCTCTGGGTCTGTTCATTGTGTGCTCTCTGTGTCTGCTTGTCTTTTTAAAGGCACCGGAAACCAAACCTGAGACGTCTCATGTGGGAGGGAGGCACCCAATCACTTAAGCTACCTCTGCTCCTTACTTGTTGTGTCTCTCATTGTGTTTCCTCATAGTGTCTCCTTATTGCGTCATCTTGTTGCATCAGCTTGTTGTGCTGGCCCATCGTGCCTGCTCGCTGTCTTGCTCGTCTTCTTTAGAAGGCACCGGGAACTGAACCCAGGACCTCCCATGTGGTAGGTGGGTGCCCAACTGCTTGAGCCACATCCTCTTCCCTTTTTCTTCTTTTTAAATATAAGCATTGAGGGCTATAAATTTCCACCTCAGCACTGCCTTCACTGCATTCCATAGGTTCTGATAAACGTTGTGTTCTCGTTGTCTTTCATCTCAAGATATTTATTGATTTCTCTTGAAATTTCTTATTTGACCCACTAATTATTTAAGACTGTTGTTTAATCTCCATATATTTGTGAATTTCCCTTTTTTCTGTTGATTTCCAAATTTATTCCATTATGATAAGAGAAAGTGCTTTGTATAATTTCGACCTTGTTGCATTTATTGAGATCTGCTTTGTGATCCAACATATGGTCTATCCTAGAGAAAGATCCATGAGCATTTGAAAAGAAGGTATATCCTGCTATTTTGGGGTGCAGTGTTCTGTATATGTCTATTAGGTTTAGTCCATTTATCATATTATTCAAACTCTCTGTTTCTTTATTGATTCTCTGCCCAGATGCTCTGTCCAATGCTGAGAGTGGTATATTGAAGTCTCTAACTATTATTTTAGAGATATCTGTTTTTCCCTTCAGTTTTGCCATTGTTTGCCTCATGTATGTTGGGGCATCCTAGTTAGGTGCATATGTATTTATGATTGTTATTTCTTCCTGGAGAACTTCCCCTTTTATTTATATAATGTCTTTCTTTGTCTCTAATAACAGTTTTACTTTTAAAGTCTATTTCCTCTGATATAAGTATAGCTACTCTGGATTTTTTTTTTTTTTTTTTTTTTTTTTTTGGTTACTGCATGCATGAATATCTATTGCCAGCCTTTCACTTTCAATTTATTGGTGTCCTTGGGTCTAATGTGAGTCTCTTGTAGACAGCATATGGATGGCTCATATTTTCTTATCCATTCTACCAGTCAGTATCTTTTGATTGGGGAGTTTAATCCATTATCATTCAATGTTATTACTGTAAAGGCAGTTCTTAATTCACACATGTTTACCTTTGAGTTCTATCTGTCATATTCTATTTTCACCACTCTTTTGACAGTTTCAGTTACTTTTATTGATATAATCTTCATTTCTAGACTCTCTTCCAAGTCCCTCTCTCCTGTCTTTTCTTTTCAGGCTGTAACACTCCCTTTAGAATTTCCTGCAAATCTGATCTCTTTGTTATAAACTCTCTTAGTTTCTCTTTATCTGTGAATATTCTAAACTCACTCTCATTTTTGAAAGACAATCATGCTGGATATAAGATTCTTGGTTGGCAGTTATACTCTTGCAGTATCTTAAATATATCATATCGCTGCTTTCTTGCTGCCATGGTTTCTGATGAGAAATCGCCACTTAAACGTATTGGGTATCCCTTATATGTTATGCATTGTTTTTCTCTTACTGCTCTCAGAATTCTCTTTGACTTTAGTATGTGTCTTGGAGTTGGTCTATTTGGATTTAATCAGATGGGTGTATGTTGTGCTTCTTGGACATGAGTATCTATGTATTTCAAAAGGGTTGGGAAATTTTCTACCATTATTTCTTCAAATATTCCTTCTGCCCCTTTTCCTTCTCTTCTCCTTCTGGGACATCCATGACATGTATGTTTGCATGTCTCTTGCTGTCATTTAGCTCCCTGAGACACTGTTTATTTTTTTCCATTCTTTTCATTTGCTCTTTTGTGTGTTCACTTTCAGAGGCCATGTCTTAAAGCTCATTGATTCTTTCTTCTACCTCCTCAAATCTGCTGTTATATGACTCCAGTACATTTTTTATTTCATCTATTGCACCTTTCATTCCCATAAGAACTGCTATTTTTCTGTGTATGCTTTCAAATTCTTCTTTGTGCTCACCCAGTATCTTCTTAATATCATTAATCTCTTTAGCCATCTCACTGAACTTATTCAAATTTGTTTGAACATCTATGATTGGTTGTCTCAACTGCTTTATGTCACCTGGAGGCTTATCTTGTTCCTTTAACTGGGCCATATCTTCCTGTTTCTTGGTATGGATTATAATGGTTTGTTGGTATCTTGGCATCTGACTTACTAGATGTATGTATTCTGGGTGCAGTTTCTCTCTTTAGTTTAGGACTTTCTTGCCCTTTCTCCCTTGCTGGTTGTGTAGTAGGAGTCAAGGATGTAGTTGGTGCTGTAAGCTGTGGAGGCTGAAGTTGCCTGTGTTGCCCCAGGGACTGATGGAGCTTCTCCCACCTTTCTCCTTTGCCAGGGGTAGGGACAGAGCCACAGCCATGTGTAATAATCTAAGTCCTGCAGGCCAACACCTTCTGTAGTTGCCCAGAGAGACTGATGAGGCTTCATACCCCTTCCTCCCCTGCCTGGGGTGGGGATGGAGCTGCAGGTGTGGGTAGCAATCTAAGCTGTGTGGGCCCAAAATCACTGCAGGTTCCCAGGTAGACTGATGTAGCACTGTCTCCCCTCCCTGCCAGGGGTGTGGTTGGACCCTCTGGACCGTCCAACAATCTAATTTGTGTGGGTCGAATGTGCCTGCAGTTGCCCTGAGAGACTGAGGAAGTACTGTGCCTTCTGCCCTTTAGGCGGTGGGAATGAAACCACCGATGCCCAACAGTTCAGTCAGTTAGGCTGAAATTGCCTGACATTGCCTGGAGAGGCTGAGGAAACACCAGCCTTCTCCTATCCTATTGGGTGGTGGATACACAGGTATCCAACAGTTCAGTCCCTGTAGGCCGAGAGTATCTGCCATTGTCTGGAGATGCTGAGGATACACCAGCACCCTCCTATCCTATTAGTGCATAGGGTGGATCCATAGGCGCCCAACAGTACAGTCCACGCAGGCCAAAAGTGCCTGCTGTTGCCCGGAAAGGCTGAGGAAATACCAACCTCCTCCTATTCTATTAGATGTTGGGGGTAGATCCACAGTTATACACCAGTCCAGGCTGTGCAGCCAAAAGTGCCTGCCATTGTCCACCAAAGCTGAGGAAACACAGCTCTCCTTCTACCTTACTTGGGGACAGGGATGGAGCTATAGGTATCTGACTATTGAGTCTGTGGGGGCTGAAAGCACCTGCAGTTGCCCAGAGAGGCTGGGGAAACACAGCTCCTCTCTTATCCTATTGGGGTGCAGGAATGGAGCCCCAGGTGTCCAACCATTCAGTCTGTGCCAGCCGAATGCACCTGCAGTTACCTGGAGAGGCTGGTGCAGGTCCCTCCAGCTTTCCTGCTAGAGGTGAGACTGGAGTCTAGGCTAGGCCTGCAGTTAGATCTGGGTGAAAAGAAGACGTTTCCTACCTTCACTGTGATTTTCAATCAGCCCTGCTTCCCCTTATGCTGGGGGTGGAGTTAAAATGGTGGCTACTGGCCTCTTTCTGACTTGGACAGGTTCAAACTTTAGCTGTTCTTAGGATTATATTTTAGTCAGCCGAATTTACTGATCAGTAGCTGAAGTTGGTGCCCAACCATCTCCTCCCCCCCGGTTTTTGGAAAATGGAGCTTCCTATTTCAGCCATGGAATATCTCCTGAGGCAGCTTGTCCTCCCAGTGGAGGATGGGCACTGACCACCATAGCCTGGAGTGCTCTACTCACGAATCTTCTCTGCAGATGGGCAGTCCCCTCTTTCCATTCTTTCAAGGATGCTATATGTGCTCTACTGGTGTCCTGCAGCCTCCAAACAGGTGCTTTAGATACCTCTGGGTGATTACTAACTGCCCTGTAGGACAAACTGACTCTTGGAGCTCCTTACTCTGCTGCCATCTTGCTCCTCTCTAAAGGAAATTATTTTTCCATTTGAAATTTGAAGTTTAAAATAAACACATAATGTGATCAGAAATATGCAGGTCACCCTCAAAAGAACAGGATTACTTTCAGGCCAGAGCAATATTATCAAGTGCCCACTGAGGGGGTGGGGGGTGGTGGTGGAAATGGAGTAAATTAAAAATAAGGGGGAGAATGACTGCTAGATCTTTCTATTTTAGTGCTTAAATGGGATAATATGTAATTCAAAACAAGGTAATGATTTACATAGTCACATGTTACTCATAGAACCATCTATATATGCTTTTTGATAATTATTTCCTATTTGTTAATACAATACAACACAAATTAGAATTTCAGGGCAGAATACAAGTGGGTGGGTTAAAAACATCACATTTTACTACAATACACAGGTACAAGATTGGAAGTTGTCCAACATTCTCATGATCATTCTTGGCAAGTCAAATCTGGTTAGAAAAAACTTGAATGGAAGAGCTAGTTTAACAAATGACTCCCAAGGAAGAAATATTGGGTGAAGTCTGATATTTAAATAGTGCGTTCAGACTAGAAAATCTGAGGATAATTGATTTTTATTTACTTCTATCAAACATTTAATGAGGACAAACTTTAGTCATACTATTCAGTCTTGATTTGAATTTCTTTTTAATCAAAAATATAAAAAAAGTTCAGTCTGGCCTGTCTGGGTCTATTGAGTTGACAAACTAATATCTCACATCCTTTCCCATCACACCCAAGTTAATGACAAGCACAAATGATGACAATTTTCTTGTTACTCCAATGGGATTTGTAATTTAATGCCCAAAGAAAAATTTAATTCTCTAATTATAGCCTTCTTGAATTATAATGGTGGGTAGCCAGAGTTTCATAATTTCAACTTCTAACTTTTCAATAAAATTCTCAAGAAAACACAGAGAGATGTAGTTATCCTAGCTCAAAATACTAAATACTAAATACTAGCTAACACTTGGTGAGAGCCCAGTAGAAATATCTAGTCAGGGACCCTGAGGCCTAGCTGCATGTCCATGCTTGGAAGTGGAGGGTATGTACAAGCATCTTGGCTATAACCACTCCTCAGGGAAGCTGGTCTTCTCCAACCAGCAAAGCCATTACTCTCTCTACCGTTTTCCATCTACAAGAGAGTTGCTTCTTGCTGCTGTCAGGGCCATTTTCCACATATACATACATACCATCACTGCCATTAATATCGTTTTCCATCCATTCAAGGTCCATGCTTCCCAGTAATGCAATATCACCATGGTGGTACAGATATACAGAGCCAGCATGTGCCTATAACTTTGAATGTAAAGTCAATAGTAGGAAGGGTAGAGGCAAAGATTTACTCTTTAAGAACAAGGCTCCTTAAAGCTAGTAAGTTTTTACTTACTATTTTTCAAGAGAAAACTGACGAATTACTTTAATCCAAGGATGGATTTTCTTCCCCATATTTACATGATTAGGTAGCAAAAGAAAAGCTTTCCTCATCGGTTCAGCAAAGTAAAACTGGAATTTACAAAGTGCTTGACATTAGAAATGAAGCATGTAACCTTGCCCATCAACCAGTCTTTGGGTATATTGCATGAAAGGAGGATTCTCATAACAACAAGGTAGAAAGTGAAGGAGAAGAGAAGCATTTGCAGTGGGCAAACATTGGATCTGGACACACCTCTCCTCACTGAGCAGAAAGTCACCAACTTGGTACCTGTCAAATGGCTCTGCAATAGAAAAGAAGGGAAATATTGTACCATGGGTATAGAGGAAAAGCAAACACATTCTGTGGAAATGGAATGTGAATGAAATAACTATGTGCCACTTCTAGGTCTGACTCATAAAGACCTTCTGGACAATCTTCTATTGTCTTTTCTCTGCCAGCCTAACAGAGATAAATTCAGATTAGAAGTCACATGCTGAAGAGGTAGACACACAAGATGGAAGGGGTCTGGTTCCTCAGTGAACACACGAAGGAAAGTTATCCAACGAAGAATACATTTATTGGATTGTTGCTTGAGCAAGAAATAAATTTTTATTGTGTTAAGCCACTGAGACTTTAGGATGTATTTGTTTCAGCAGCTAGGCATTACATTAACTATAATAAACAAATAGAGACTACTTGGGGAAAATTGGGTCAGTGATGTACTTTGGCTTGAAAGAGGAACAGGAAAAAAGCTCATACAATACTGTAGAAAGACATGTTTCTGAATGTGGACCCACCATTAACTCACTGGGACTTGAGCAAACCACTTAAAATCTAGGTGCCTCATTTTGTCAAGTGTGGGGTTTGCAGCAGGTTGTCCCTAAGTTGCTGCTTAACTTTCCCCCAATTTAAAATAATTCTGTGGCCCTTTTATTATATGTGAAAACTCTAAATTAATATCAGATCTAAGTCAAGCCAGCAATTAAGAAGTATGAGTAGAGAAAAAGAAGAATAGGGATTAGTTATTAACAGGCTACCTTGGCATGACTTACTAAAAAAACTTACTACCAAAACAAATAAGAAACAGAACTTAGCCCTGTCAGAATAAAGACAATCCTCCCTCACCCCCCAAAATTGTTATGAGAAATATAGGTAATTAAAAGAAGGAGTAAAACCAAAACTTTCCTCCCAAACACAACTAAATGAAATTAATGTTAATTAGGGAATAGAGTGATGAAGGATAAGAGTAGATTCAAGATGAATATTTCAAGGAAAACTGTCTGAAAGTACTGACCTAATCCCCTTGGGGGAAACTGTAAATGAAGACTTGTCACTTGATTCATTTAAAATTAGAATCAGCAATATTCTGGATGTATTGAAGAGGACAATCATATATTGGCAGGAAAGAATGAGATGATAACTAAAAGGTCAGTTTCATTTTTCTTGTCTATGGTAATTGAGTTCTTATGATGGAAAATTCAGGGGGAGCCAAAGGAGATAATTGTACCTTCTGCATTGAGCCAGTGCTCTAACAGAATAAATTACACAAGTGCTTCAAAACAGCACAGGTCACTAGGCATAGTTATATTATAAGAAGCTTACATTACCCATGTGTGATGGGGGAATAAAAGCCAAACTATAACAACAACAACAAACACACACACACACACACACACACACACACACACACTCTTAAACATCAGGGTCCAAAGCTTGGTTGAACAGCTTTGGAAGAAGATCAGCCCTAAGGAACATTTGGTTCCCATGAATGTAGGCATTTGAATTAGAGCAAGAGGAAACCTTAAGAAAGGGGTGCCAGACAAATGAATGCGGGGAGAAGCCTTCTTGCTGGCAAGTAGAATGGAAAATGCTACTTTCCCTCGTAAAATTATGAAGATCCAAAAAGCACTTTGTGCTGCATCAGCACAGCAGAGTACATGAGACACATGGGTGAGAGTGATGGACTGTTAGATAGTCCTAAGGTAGTTGTAATTTTGCGGTAGTAATAGCCATAGCATGGGAAACATTGCTGCTGAGCTGTGTGATTGAAGAAGGTGGCTGGCACTTCGTTAAGTGCTACACTGAGCGTGGGGGGTAAGCAGGATGGTGATAAAGAGCTTGAATATTGGATGCCAGCCAGATCTTGGCTTAAATCTCAATTCTACCACTAACTAGCTGTTTTAACGTTTGATCGTAATGGCTTAGCTGTTTAATGACAAGTTATTTAGCCACTCAATTTTCTTATCTATAAAATGGAGATAATAGTATGCACTCATAGGGTTTTTGAAGGATTTAAACAAGACTGAAAATGTGTAGCAGGATATCCAGGCTGGGCCTAAGCTGTACTTTCTACTAGGATTTAAATATGTTGGGAAAAGTTTAATGAAATGGTGGACTAGGTTGGGCTAGTCAGGAGTCTATTTGCATGAAGGATAAAGGAGCCTCCAGAAAAAGAATTTCTGAGGGAAGAGCTAACTTGAGCTGGTTTGTCAATGGGGGAAGAATGGTTTTGCATATTGCTTAGTGTTGGCCACTCAAATCTATTATGGACTGACTCCATAAATTCATGTCTGCAATTTAAGGAGATAGAGGGCTATAAGTACAGCCTCAAATCACTCTTTCACTAAAACATTTTTAGTTAAGACATTGGGACAGGGCAACCTCCCTTTCGTATTCCTCTTAAAGAGTGTGATGGTTAAATTCATGTGTCATCTTGGCTAGGTTATGGTGTCCAGTTGTTTGTTCAAGGGTATTTTATGGATTTAAAACATCAGTCATTTGATAGCATCTGTATTAGTCAGCCAAAGGGGTGCTGATGCAAAGTACCAGAAATCTGTTGATTTTTATAAAGCGTATTATTTTGGGTAAAAGCTTACAGTTACAAGGCCCTAAAAAGTCCAACTCAAGGTTACTTCCTTATCAAACTCTGTTGCCACGTGTTGAAGCAAGATGGTGGGCGACATCTGCAAGGGTTCATCCTTCCTCTTCCCTCTTAAGTCTCCATGGGTCCAGCTTCTTCCAATCTCAGCTGTAGGTTGACATAGAGCTCATCTCTCTTCCTGGAGCTCATTTCTTTCTGGGCTCAGCTGCTCTGTTCTCTTCACAAGGTCAGCTGTAAACTATCAGGCGAATGGCTCATCTCTCTTCCCAGTGCCTCTGCCATGTCTATGGAGCACTCTTTCTTTTCTCACATATCTGCTTCCATCTTCTTGATTGATTGTCCATTTATATAATCTCCAAGAGGGCAGGGACTCAACCTTGCATGCTTTAATGACGTGGTCGAATCAAAGTCCTAATCTTGATTTAATCAAGTAAATGTAAATCTTTTGAATTTAAATCAAAGGGTATCATGCCCAGAGGAACAGATCAGTTTACAAACATAATCAATTTCTCTTTTTGCAATTCATAAATATCAAACTGCCACAGCATCTTTGGCTGATTACATCTGCAATCAACCAAGGATATTGCCTTCAGCAATGACAGAAGTCTCATCTAATCAGTTGAAGGGCTTAAAGGGAGAACGGATGATTCCAGCAGTCAGAAGGAAGAATTTCCATCTGTACTTCAGCCAGCCAGCTTCTCCTAGGGAATTCATTGAAACCTTCATTGGAGTCCCAACTTGCAGCCTGTCTTATGGAATTCAGACTTGCCGATCCCCACAGTCAAGGGGGCCAATACTTATAATAAATCTTTTAATATTTACATACATATATATTTCCTGTCAGTTCTGTTTCTTTGCTGAACCATGACTAATATAGATTTTGGTACCAGGAGTGGTTCTTGAGAAGCAGAATCTTTAGGATGAAATTTCTGAGTTGGCTCTCTAATTTGATTAGATTAAAAGACATTAATGACTCTATTTCCAGTGATCAAGATGGCACTGATAGTCCATGGTGTGAATTGGCATTAAAGATATGCAAAATACAACCATTGGATACTACTATGAAAATGCTTACAAAAGGCAAGGCTCTGCAAAGATGTGCTGTGTTGACAATGGGGTAGGATATGGAAAAAGTGTGTCAAATGTACACTGTGGACCATGGTTGGTGGTAATAGTCTGATGATATTATCTCATAATATGTAACAAATGTTCCATCATGGTGTGGTGTGTTGGTGAAAGGGTGTTGTATGGGAATTCTACACATGTGCATAACTGTTATGTAAATTCACAACTTCCACAATAAAAATATATTAAAAAATAGTAATAGGATGGGTTGAGGGAAAAATATACCAAATGTAAGATATGGACTATAGTAAGTAGTAATATTTTGATGATTTTGATGATTTTCTTTCATAATTTGTAACAAATATTTCACAACAATGCAAGGTTTTGTTGGTGGGTTGATGTATGGGACCCCTGTATGATGTTATGCATGTTTGTTTTGTAAGTTCACAACTTTTACTATACACTTATTGTTTATGTATGCCCATGTATGAATGATATACTTCAATAAAATTAAAAAAAAAAAAAAGGCAAGGCTCTGGGTGACAGTGTACTTAATAGCTTGGATTTTGTGGCATTAAAAAGAAAAATGGTGTTGGCTGGTTATTCCTAAACATATGTTGGATACAGTTGTTAAAGAAACGGATGAGCTCAAGGTTTCAAATTTCCGGTTCAAGCACTGCATGAAGGATATGAAAGTTCTATGTATGCCCTGAAAGAAAATCTTATTTCTTGTAGCTGCAGACTTGAGATTTCTGAAAACAGGACCCAGATCTCATTGTTTAAACTGAATTACCAACTATGCAAGGTGTCTACTTTTAAAGTGAGGACATTGGGAAGAAATGGGATCATGAAAATTGGAATGGGAACATGTGGGCTAGTAACGATGACGGTGGAGGCACTGAAATCCTACATTCTTCTGAGTCTTTGCCAGATAAACCTTGTAGCAGTTTGGCAGTTTGATATAGTTATGAATTCCAAAAATAGATATTGGATTATGCTTGTAAACTGGTGTGTTCATCTGGGCATGATTAAGTTATGATTAGGGCTTTGATTGGGCCACGTGAGTAGGGCGTTGAGCTCCGCCCCTTGGTGGGTGGGGTCTCAAAGATAAAAGACATGGCAAAGGACAGAGTTGGAGTTTTTTGATTTGGAGTTCTGATGTTGGAGTCTTGGGCTGGAGCCCCAGGAAGTAAGCATACAGAGGAGCTAGGTCATGAGGAAGGAGAGAAGGCCCCGGTAAAAAAGATGAGCTGTTTGCCTGATAGTGTACAGAGAGTGTGGAGGAACCAGAGCCCCGGGAAGAGAGGAACCCAAGAAGCCTGAACCGTGGCAAATGTCGGCAGCTGTCTTGCTCAAACACATGGCAACAGACTTTGGTGAAGGAAGTAACTTATGCTTTATGGCCTGGTAACTGTAAGCTTCTACCCCAAATAAATACCCTTTATAAAGACCAACAGATTTCTGGTCTTTTGCATCAGCACCCCTTTGGTTGACTAATACAAACCTGTAAGAGTCTACCCTGAAGAATCAGTCCCCTGACCTCCAGTCTGCCTTGAGGAATCAGCCATTCTGCCTCCATCTGAAGAGATTAACCCTCCTGGGCCAGATAAACTTGTAACTGCATTCCCTCAGGAAACAGCCCTCGCACCTCCACCTGAAGAGATTAACCCATTTCACCAAATGAAACTGTAATAGAATGCCTGAGGTAGCTGGCTTGTAATACACTGCTAATTCCTCCCATGACCCACCCTCACCACCCCTTTTTCCTTCCAGACCTATAACCAGACTGAAATTTCCACAGGCACGAAAAGGAGAGGTACAGAGTGGGACCTATGAACAGACCTATGAGAGGGTGACCACTACTCCAAAAGAACTGCATTATTTTTCCAATTTATATAGTCAAAAATCAGGGGAATATGTGTTGGGATGGATTTTGGTGGTGTCGAATAACGGCGGAAGTAACATAAAGGTGGATCAGTCTGAATTTACTGGTAGGGGCCCACTAAGCAGAGATTCCGGATTCTATGTTGTAGCTTAGGGAGTTATAAAGGGCTCTAACAGTTTGTTCAGGTGGTTGGCTGAAGCACAAACCAAAAAGTGGCCTACATTACCTGAAGTTGAAATGCAAGAACTACCCTGGTATAATGTAGATGAGGGGATCCAAAGACTTAGACAGACTGGAATGTTAGAATGGATTTATCATGTAATACCTGCTCATCCACCCCAGAAATGTTCAGAGGAAAACCTTTTTCAACAGATCTATGAAGAATAAATTTGTGAGAGAAGCACATCATCCCTAAAAAGCTATGTCATCACTCTTCTCTGTAGGTCAGATGTTCCTAAGGTGACTGCAGCCAATGAACTTGAATCCTTAAACACAATGAGGATGACTGGATCTTGGGTTAGCAGGAACCAAGTGGCAATTCGCAATTGCCAAAGAAAAGGTGAGTGTGTCTACCATAATGGACAGCACAGTTGAAGCAGTATTCATAATAGTCTGATTCATAGAAACCTATGGCATTTGCTAGTTGATCATAGGGTACCTAGAAATGAAATAGATAGGTGATCTACTAAATTCTCACTTGATCTATATAAGCAGAAGAGTTACAGGTCAAATGAACAAAAATCTAACTTGAATAACAAACAAACAAAAAAAGAGTCATGGGCCCTTCAGTCAATTCCCAGGCTTGAGACAGTTTACAGAACCAGAACCCTTTGAAGGTAGGCAAGGCCAGGTCTCCTTGGGAAGGACCTTGTTACACTGCCAAAAATTTATACTGTTAATTTTCCTTTCAGCCTTCCCTGGAACCTATGTCCTTTTGTCAAGATAATTATGCACTGGGGAAAAGGAGATGATCATACATTTTGAGGATTACTAAACAGTGGCTCAGAACTGACATAATTCCAGGAGACCTAAAATATCACTGTAGTCCACTACTCAGAGTAGGGGCTGATGGAAGTCAGGTTTTCAGTAGATTTTTACCTCAGCTCCATTTCACAGTGGGTCCAGTGGTTCCCTAGATTCACTCTGTGGTTATTTCCCCAGTTCCGGAATGCATAATTGGAATAAACATACTCATCAATTAGCATAATTCCCACATTGGTTCCCTGACTTGTGAAATGAGGGCTATTATGGTAGGAAAGGCTATTATAAAAGGAAGCCACTAGAACAGCCTCTACCTTACAAAATAATGAAATCAAAAGCAATACTACCTTTCTGGAGGAATTGCAAGGATTAGTGCCACCATCAAGGACTGAAGGATGCAGGATATCCCCATATCCCCATTCCATTCTCCTATTTAGCCTGTGCAGAAAACAGATGGATCTTGGAAGATGACAGTGGATTATTGTAAACTTAACCAATTTAAGCAATTGCAGCTGCTGTTCTGGGTGTACCATTGTTTGAGCAAATCAACACATCCCCTGGTACCTGCTATTCATATGGTGAATAGTTTTACTCAAGACTTGTGGCTTTTTGAGGCTTTTGTGGACTCCAGGAAATCTTTTTCTTAAAGCTAATCCATTCCTGTGCATGTAAACCTATTGTAGGTGGGAACTTTTGATTAAATTACTTCACTTAAGGGCCTTTGATTAGATTTTGTGAACTAGGGTGGATTTTAATCCTCTTACTGGAGTCTGTTATAATGGAGGAATAGAAAGCCACAGACACAGAAAAAAGCTGCAGAGAGGAACTCAGAAACTGAGAGAGAAGGTCCAGGGAGCCAGAAGTTTAATCAGTGGAACACAGAAGCTGAGAGGAAGCCACTTTAGCCAGAAGCTGAAAGCAACAAGGCCTAAAGAGAGAGCATAAGCAGATGCCACCATGTGCCTGCGCACCCACAGCTGCAGCTTGGGGAGAAAGGATCTCCTGATAATGCCTTGATTTGGACACTTTCACAGCCTCAGAACTGTAAACTTTTAACCTTAAAAAAAAAATCCCCATTGTAAAAGCCAACTCATTTCTGGCATTTTGTTCCCAGCAGCTTTTAGCAAACTAAAACAATACCTGTTAGTAAAGACCACTAGAAATAGTTTGCTTTCAGCTGGCAGGGCCAGCAATACACCTTTATTTTCTACCTGAGGGTATAACAACTCGCCAGGTCTATGTCATCATCGAGACTGCAGGGACCTTGACTACCTTTCCTTTCCATAAGACATCACACTGGTCTATTATATTGATGATCATGCTGATTGGACCTAGTGAGCTAGAAGTAGAAACTACTTTAGACTTGATAAGACATTTGCATGTCAGAGGATGTTAGATAAATCTAACAAAAAGTCATGGACCTCAGTGAAATTTCTAGGAGTCCAGTGGCATGAGCCATGTTGAGATATCCCTTCTAAACTAAAGGACAAGCAGTTGCATCTGGCCACTCCCACAACCAAAAAAGAGGTACAATGCCTAATCGGTCTCCTTGGATTTTGGAGGATACATATGCCTCACTTGGGTGTGCTACCCTGGATCATTTACTAAATGACCCAAAAGCTGCTAGTTTTCAGTGGCGAATGGAATAAGAGGAGGCTATGTAACAGGCCACAGTTGACATGCAAGTTGCTCTGTCACTTAGGCCATATTATCCAGCAGATCCCATTGTTCTGGAAGTTTCAGTGGCAGGTAGAAATGCTGATTTGTACTTTTAGGAAGCCCCTATAGAAAAATTACAGAGAAGACCTTTAGGATTTTGGAGCAAAACCTGGGCATCATCTGCAGATAACTAAACTCCTTTTGAGAACCAACTTTTTGCCTGCTACTGGACCTTAGTAGAAGTTGAATGCTTATTCATGAGCCACTGACTTGCCATTACCTGAGTTACCAATCACGAACTGGGTGTTGTCTCACCCACCAAGCAATAAAGTTGGGTAGGCACAGTAGTACTCCATCATCAAATGAAGTAGTATATACGAGATTGGAGTTGAGCAGGCTCTGAAGGCACAAATAAAATGCACAAGGAAGAGGCCTAAATGCCCATGGTTCCCACTCCTGCCACATTACCTTCCCTTTCCTAGCCCACAGCTATGTAGTTTCCTATGATCAGGTGACTGAGGAAGAGAAAAAATGGGCCTGGTTACAGATAGTTCTGCATGATGTACAGGTACCATCTGAAAGTGGACAGCAGTAGCCCTATAGCTACTTTCTGGGACATGCCTGAAGGACAGTGGTAAAGGGAAATTCTTGCAGTGAGGAAAATTTTGAATAGTGTATCTGGTTTTTCATTTTGCTCGGATGGGAAAATGGCCAGAGATGCAGTTATATATTGATTCATGGGCTGTGGCCAGTGGTTTGTCTGGATGGTCAGGGACTTGGAAGGTACATGATTGGAAAATTGGTAACACTCTTTGTTGCCTGGGGGAGAGGTGTGTACAGACCTTCCTGAATGGGAGAAAAACAGTCCTCTTTTTATATTTCATGATTCTTTGAATGTTTCAAACCTGATGAATAAAAAGTTCTTTGTGAACAAAACAAAACAAAACAAAACAAAACAAAACAAAACAAAACAAAACAAAACAAAACATGAATGTGTTTTTGTCCCATGGAAATGCTCACCAGAGGATGACTTAAGCAGAGGAGGATATTAGTAATCAAAGGGATAGGATGACCCATTCTGTGATATCAGTTGGCATCTTTCTCTAGCCACTCCTGTCATTGTCCAATGGTCTTGTGAGCAAAGTGGCCATGGTGGTAGGGATGGAGGATATGTATGGGCTTAGCAACATGGACTTCCACTCACCAAGGCCAACCTGGCTGAGTGACCAATCTGCCAGCAGCTGAGACTAATATTGGTCCCCAAAATGGCAATACTCCGAGGTGATCAGCCTGCCACTACTGGCAGGTTGGTTACAATGGACCACTTTCATCATAGAAGGGGCAGCATTTTGTTCTTATAGGAATAGACCCACAATCCAGATATGGACTTTTCTTCCCTACATGCAATGCTTCTGCCAAATCTACCATCTGTCAACTTACAGAATGCCTTATCTATCATCATGGTATTCCATACAGCATTGCTTCTGATCAGGGAACCCACTTTCCAGCAAATGAAGTGTGGGAATGGGTACATGCTCATTGAATTCACTGGTCTTATGTTCTCCATCATCCTCAAGCAGCTGGATTAATAGAACACTGGAATGGCCTTTTGAAGACTCAATTATGGTGCCAACTGAGTGGCAATACCTTGCAGGGTTGGGGATAATAGTCTCCATGAGGCTGTATATGCTCTAAATCAGCATCTATTGTATGGTGCTATTTCTCCCACAGCCCGGACTCATGGCATTGACTACCACGATGCTTGAGTAACTGAATGCTCCAGTGCAATGGTGAATTAACCGCAAAAGACTGCAGTGCCCAATGGGGTAAGGTGGCACTGCCAGCCAGAGGTCTTTGCATGAGGATGGAATGAAAGTGGAAGTGGCAGCAGCAGAGGTACCTGGGGGAACTGTGGCACCTAGTGAAAGGAGTAGTGGTATTCACAACCAGTGGCAGTGTGCAGAAGGAATAGCAGCATCTAAGAAGGGAGGCCAATGGCTGGTAGTGCTGTGGCAACCAGTAGAAAAGCAGTAAAGGTACTGGCAGTGATGACAAGAGAGAACTAAGGGAAGTAACTACAACTTTGTGTGTAGTGGACAGCGTATAACCAATTGTGAACCTGGATGCAACACTACCTGAGTACTCCCAGAAATACTTTGGGAGGAGGGAATGGATACATGGGAGGGAACTCACAGAGTGAGGTTATTTACAGTCTTGCATGATCATATGTATGCAAGAGGCTTTTCATGTAAGCTATCAAAACTAACTTCATTTTGAACCAGAGAAGGTGAATGTGGAAAATCTATGCCAGAGATTAACACATCATAGGCACTCAATTCATAATAATATTCTTTCACCTTTCCTTCTTCTGGGCTCATATATTGGCTCCATCATTCAAATGTGTCTGAATGGAGGAAATTTTATCACCTTGGTCAAGTTACGTAATATTTCTCAACTTGTTCTCCTATTAGCAAAATGAGAATTGTAACCTGCTTTGCAGCTAAAAGATTATATATGTACAGCATCATTCCAATACCTACACATAGTAAATACTCACTGATGTTAGTTTCTTCCCTCTTTGAAAAATTGCAGAACTCGACACAATAAATATCTCAGAACTGACCTGAGGGGGAATTTGGCTAGCTGTGCTGTGATAACTAGAAAAATGGGAGAGATTATGGGCTTAGATCAGGAGTTACTGCTAACAGCTTTGTCTCATCAGGAATTATAGCATGCTAGGACAGAATCACAGCACATTTATACCTGTGTGTTATTTGTCAAATTCTACATATATTTAAGTTAATTTTGTCAAATAAAGGCAGTTTATTTTTAAGTATGGTTCAGTTTTTCCTACCTAATGTTTTAATTAACTGTAGATTTCCACTTAATAGTAACCCTTTCAGTTATTGTTTTAAAAGTATCAAATGGATGTATTTTCTTGATTGCATTTGTAAACACAATTTAGCACTTTTGTAAAATCCAACTAAATTATCCTGGGGTGGGCTGACTCAACCAGTAGATTGAGCTCTAGCTGTCTGATTACATTGTATTTGCTGATGTCATGTATCATTGTCCACATTTTGTCTAGATTTCAATTATAGGCAGCAAACATTTCCCTGTAGCACAAAAACACTTTCCTATACCTAAAGATCATAAGTATATGGTAAATATAAAGCAATCCCAAGAAATAGGATAACTCCCATCTTAAAGTTAAAGGTATAGAATTTATTATCTTTTTGGTCCATATATAAATTGGGATAATAACAATAGGTTTCAGTTATATTGGTTACAGATGGACAAAATAGTTAAAATAAATTAAAAGATGGATGGTTTTAAGACCTTCAGAAAATATAGTGGTGTCTCCTCTGGTAACACTATATTCCAATATTATAGTATTTTCTGGGTATCTAGGAATCTCTGAGGTCCTTCAATTTTTTAAATGTAAACATGGGAATACAATGCATATCTTGTTGGGATGAAATAAAACATTGCTAATAAACATCCAGTATAGTGGCCTCCCAAAATATGTGTTTGGTCAATGTTAATTTTCTTTTCTCTCCACCCTATCCTTTAATTATCATTTTGTAATGTGACAATTACTTGGAGGAACATTTCAT
Source organism: Cabassous unicinctus (assembly GCA_029593785.1). Classification (NCBI taxonomy): domain Eukaryota; kingdom Metazoa; phylum Chordata; class Mammalia; order Cingulata; family Chlamyphoridae; genus Cabassous; species Cabassous unicinctus. Next base: position 20,144 of record JAQZBX010024125.1, read on the forward strand.
CTCAATTATCTTATTTCTTTCCTTTTCATTTTCTTTGGCTCAGGAAATTTAAATGTTTACCTTTAAAGCATAAATTGTTATGTATTTGTATTTGTTTTCCCTGAAGGAATTAATGTAATTGAATTAATAACTTCAAAATTCCTTGGGTGATGTGAAATTTGCATGGTTATTACAAGCCAATGTGTGTATGTGTATGGGGGAGGGGGGTGATCAGTAGGAGGTAGAGGCAGATAACATATGTGCAAATAGAAGTTAGAATCTGGGCAACTTTCCAGGCATGGAGGGAGTTAAGTTGGTCTCAAACTACGTGTATCACCCAGGTATACTCTAGTCTAGCTAAGAAAAGGCTGCAAATTTTTGTATTTGAATATTGTACTTACTGCTTTTAAGCATTCGTGGAATAGCCACATAGATATGCTGGCTCTAAATAAAATTGATTCTTGAACAGCCACATTTAAAAGCCAGATGCAATAGGGAGGATTTGCCATAATCAAGCATTTTCCAGTCATCAGTGTTCTCTTTTAAATGGCAAGATTTCCCAGTGCGCTCAAAATGTGATTTGATTTAGAAAAAGCTCATTAAAAACACAAGACTTTAAAGCTGAAAAGTACCTCAGAGTTTAATACGAAGTCCTCATTTTACAAATAAAGAAACTGAGGCTGAGAAAGGTTAAATGAATTATTTAACATCAGGAAGTAAAATAAGTAGGAAACCCCAAGTATCCTATCTTCCAGGACAGGGCTCATACCAGGATGCCATTCCAGTAATTTTCTTTTGTTCAGGAGGTACTGGGGATTGAACCCAGGTTGAACCCAGGACCTCATACATGGAAAACAGGTGCTTAACCACTGAGCTACATCTGCTCCCCACCAGTGATTTTTTAAAGCAGGATTTTTCCATGTGCTTTATCCCAAAAAGAATTGCTATTATTTCTCAAAACTTCTACCCTGCCCCAGAGCTGTTCATTTGTAATTTTACAGAATCTGACCCAAAGGAATTTAAAGTAGACCCTCAAAACACCAAACAGCAATTTTGGACCCACCCTGATCAAGATGGAAGAGTGAGAAGCTTCAGGGCTCCATCCACCAGAGAAGTTTTGAACAAACAGAAAAAACTGGCAAAAATATTTTTTTCAAAGCTCCAGAAAACAGTTAAAGATTGTAGTAAGAGGGTGAACACCATATCAAGAAAAAGGAAAATTAAAAGGACTTTTCTGTGGTGCCAGATAGGATCTGAACAAGGTCATTTGACCAAGATGACCCAGTACCAGAGCTCAGGTGGTGGCACATCAACCAACTTCCAGTCGATCAAAATGATTGCAAAAGGTGCTCTAGGGTTCTATCCCACAGAATTTTGAACAACTAGCAAAGTCTGGCAAAGTCATCTTCCTCAAAACTCTGGAAAACAGCTAAAGGGCTGCAGTAATTAAGCAAGTGCTGAATTAGGAAAGTATAATTTAAGAATGGTAGGAAAAGCTTGTGGTGCCCCCCAACAGCTCCTTGGCTCTCATTATGTATATGCCCTCATTATGGGTCACTGTCCCTTTTTCAAATAGAGCATAGTAACCCCTTTGTGCATACCGGGGTGCCTGTGTTCAGGGCCAATCTATGGGGTGGCAGACTGAAGGACTGAATCAGAAAACTAATCCCTGGCTTATCCTTCCAGAACTCTAAGGAGTAGAGGGGGCATTCAGATTCCTCTAAACAAGGGAATTATTAAGGCCATGATTGCAAGCCCAGGATAAGATGCAGACTCAGAAAGATGGATGAGATGCCACACTTCAGAGCACCAGCCAACACAGAGCCTGTCACAGAACAAAGACTGTGAAAGGTATTTTTTACAATTTTTTTTTTTGCTTTTGTTAGCATTGAAGGAAATCTCTACCATATCACTAGATGGATACAAATTTAAGGAACAGAAAGCTCAGGAACTAAATCCTAGAGTTAATACATTGAATTACTAAAGTGTACAGTGTGCAACAGAAGATTACAAGACAAATAAAGAAACAGGAAATGATAGCCCATCCAAAGATACAATGTAAAACTTCAGAAATGATCAAAGAAGAAGACAAGATATTGGAAACATCAAAGACTTAAAAAAAATGATATTTAATACATTCAAAGAGATAGAAGATAACAAAGTGAAAGAACTAAAGGATATCAGGAAAACAAGAAATAAACAATATGAAAATCTCAATAAAGAGATAGAAATTTTAAAAAGGAACATAACCAAAATACTGGAGTTGAAAACCACAACAACTGAAATAAAGAACTCCCTAGAGGGTTTCAACAGCATATTACAGCTGGCAGAAGAAAAAGTTGGTGAACTGAGAGAGAAGACAATTGAAGTGATTCAAGATGAGGAGCAGAAATAAAAAAGAGTAAAGGAAAAAGTGAACAAGACCTGTGGGAAACCATCAATCATAGCAATATATGCCAATATAAGGAGAAAGAAGAGAGAAATGAGCAAAATAAATATTCAAAGAAATAGTGGCAAAAAACCTCCCAAATTTAACAAAAGACACGAATATACACATTCATGAATCCTAACAAATCCCAAACAGGATAAACTCAAAGAGAAGCATGCCCAGACACATAGTAGTCAAACTGTCAAATGCCAAAGCAAAGGAGAGAATTCTGAAAGGTGCAAAAGAAAAGCAATGTGCTTTTCTTTTTGTGCAAGGGAGCCCCAATAAGATTAAGTGCCAATTTCATATCAGAAACCACAGAAGCAAGAAGTCAGTGGTTCCAAATATTTAGTGCACTGAAAGAAAATAAGTGCTAATGAATAATTTTATATCTGGCAAGTCTGACTTTCAGAAATGAGGTAGAGATTAAGACATTCCCAGATAAACAAAAGCTGAGGAGATTTATCACCACTTAATCTGCCCTACACACAATGATAAAGACAATTTTCAGACTGAATGGAAAAGACACTAGACAGTGGATCAAATTGGCTTTAAGAAATAAAGATTTCCAGTAAAGGTAACCTTATGGGTAATTATAAACCCTAGTATGGTTGTGTTGTATTTTTTGGTATATAATTCCATTTTTTACTTCTTACAGATTGTAAAATGCAAATGCATAAAAGTAAATGAAACATTTATGATTTTGGACATACAATGTATAAAAATATAATTTGTAAAAAATACACCAAAAAAGTGGGAGAATGGAGGAATATAGGAAAAATGTTTGTGTATGCTACTTCAGTTAATGTGGTATCAATTCAAACGTAATTGTTAAGATTTAGGATGTTGGATTTAAGCACCAAGGTAACCGAAAAGAAAACATCTTAAAATTATATACAGAAGAAAATGAGAAGAGACTCAAAATGTTACATTACAAAAATCAAACACATATTAAAGTAAGCATTAACAGAAGAATTGAGGGACAACAAAAAGGACACAAGATTTACAAAGGCTAAATAACAAAACAGTAGAAGAAAGTCCTGCATTATAAGTAGCTATTTTAAATATAGATGGAATAACTTCTCCAGTCAAAAGTCAAAGATTGGGAGAATGGATAAAAACGTATGACCCAGCTGTATGTTGTTCACAGGACTTATCTTAAATTCAAAGACAACAGTAGGTTGAAAATTAAAGGATGGAAAGAATACTCCAAGCAAATAGTAATAAAAAGAGAGCAGGGGTAGCTATACTAATGTCAGATAAAATAGACTTGAAGTAAAAAACTGTTAAAGAAAAATATGATATATTGATAAATGGGTCAATTCAACAAGATTACATAACAATTATAAATATATATACACCTATTGGCAGAGCCCCAAAATGTATGAAACAAATATTGACATTTGAAGGAAGAAGTAGATGGTTCTACATTAATAGCAGGAGATATCAATACAACACTTTAATTAATGGATAGAACTTCTAGACAGATCAATAAGGAAATAGACAACTTGAATGATATCATAATCAACTAGACTAACAGACATATATAATATTTTGTTAATAATATATAATACTTCACTTAATAAAAGCAGACTATACATTCTTCTCTAGTGCACATAGGTCATTCTCTAGAAGAGAACATGTGTTAGATCACAAAAGAAGTCTCAATAAATTTAAAACTATTGAAATCATACAACGCACCTTCTCTAACCATATGGAATGAAGCTAGAAATCAAAGCACAGGGAGAACTGGAAAACTCATAAATATGTGTCATAACTACCAAAACATTTTGTGTGCTGCTTCAGCACCATTCTTACTTTGGCTACTTGTTTCAACACTGACCTTTGATGTAGTTAATAAGCATCTTCTTTCCAGGCCTGGGGCATATACTTCCCCAGAGCCCAAACCCACACCTGCAGCCACCACCAACACACCTAACACAAAATCAACAGCTGGTCCCAAATGATAAGCTAACCGTCCTCACTGACTTCAGACTTCCAATCCCTTTCCTTTTCATAAGCATTTGCTTTAAACTAACCAATTCTTTACTCACATGGGATATCTACTAACTTCCACATTAGACCACATTGAAGTCATAAGCCCATGGTTCTTTCTTGCTGTGTGCTCTCCAACAGCTAGTTGAGCCACCTGAGCTGATTGTGTTTCCCATGGACCCCTCATGGTACCCCTCCTTCTCTGAGACCAGTGAGTAATAACTTATCTTTCCTCTTACATTATTGTTTCCATTTCCCATTGTGTTGCACCTGACCTGTACCCAGACACAGATATAAATTTTATAAAACAGACTTTAAGCAATCAATGGATCAAAGAAGAAATCAGAAGGGCAAATAGGAAACAGTTCAAGGTGAATGAAAATGAAAACACAACATACCAAAACTTAAGGGCTGTAACAAAGGCAGTGCTGAGAGGGAAATTTAAAGCTCTCATTGCTAACATTAAAAAAGAAGAAAGATATTGCAACAGAGTCCTAACTTCACACATAAAGGAGCTAGAACAAGAAGAACAAATTAAACCCAAAGCAAGCAAAAGGAAAGAAATAACAAAGATTAGAGCAGAGATAAATAAGATAGAGAATAAAAAATCAATAGAGAAAATCAACAAAACTAAAAGCTGGTTCTTTGAAAAGAGCAATAAAATCAACAAATCTTTAGGAAAATAGAAAACCAAACCAAACCAAAACAAAACAAAAAAAACAATTAAAAATGCGGATACAAATACTAAAATCAGAAATGAAAGGGGGGCATTACTACAAACCCCACAAAATAAAAAGGATTATTAAAGGAAACTATGAACAACCATACACCAACAAATTAGATAACCTAGATGAAACTGACAAATTCCTAGAAACTCACAAACTACCTACTCTGACCCCAGAAGGAATAGGAGATCTCAACAGATAAATTTAACAAGTTAAGAGTTTGAGTCAGTAATCAAAAACATCCCAACAAAGAAAGTCCCAGGACCAGATAGCTTCCCTGGTTAATTTTACCAAACTTTCCAAGAAGAATTAACACCAATCTTGTTCAAATTCTTCCAAAAAATTGAAGAGGAGGGAACAATTCCTGATTCATTCTATGAGGCCTGCATCATCCTGATACCAAAGTCAAATAAAGATACCACAAGAAAAGAAAATTACAGACCAATACAGATGCAAAAATCCTCAACAAAATACTAGCAAATGGAATCCAACAGCACATTAAGAGAATTATACACTGTGATTACATGGGATTTATCCCAGTTGTGCAAGGGTGGTTCAACACAAGAAAATCAATTAATGAACTACATCACATTAACAAAATGAAGTAAAAAATACTTGATCATCTCAAGTAATGCAGAAAAGGCATTTGACAAAATCCTGCACCTCTTAATAAAAACACTAAGAGACCTAGAAATAGAAGGAAGCTTCCTCAGTGTGATAAAGGGCATATATGCAAAAAGCACAGCTAACATCATACTTAATGTTCGAAGACTGAAAGCTTTCCCTGTAAGATCAGGAACAAGGCAATGATGCCCACTGTCACCCTTGTTATTCAATATTGTGCTGGAAGATTTAGCTGGAGCCATTAAGCAAGAAAAAGAAATAAAGGTATCCAAATTGGAAAAGAAGAAGTAAAATTTCCTTATTCACAGATATTATGATCCTATATATAGGAAATCCTGAAGAAAGTCCACAACAAAGCTACCAGAGCTAATCAACAAATTCAGCAAAGTTGTGGGGTACAAGATCAACAAGCAAAAATCAGTAGAGTTCACAAGTAATGAACAAGCCAAAGAGGAAACCCAGAAAAACATTTCATTTTTAATAACAAGTAAAAGAATAAAATATTTATGAATAAATTTAACCAGTGATGTAAAGGCTTGTATGAAGAAAACTACAAATTATTACTAAAAGAAATTAAAGATGACCTAAATAAATGGAAGGACATTTTGTGTTCCTGGATGGGAAGACTAAAGCATTGTTAATATGCCAAATCTACCTAAAGTCATTCAAAGATTCAATGCAATCCCAATAAAAATTCCAACAGCCTTCTTTGCAGAAATGGAAAAGCCGATCATCTAATTTATTTGGAAGGATATGGGCCTCCAAATAGCCAAAAACATTTTGAAAAAGAACGAAGTTGGAAGACTCACACTTCCAAATTTGAAACTATAAAACTATAGTAATCAAAACAGCAAGGTACTGGCACAAGGACAGACATTTAGACAAATAGTTCAGAAAGAAACCCTCATATCTACAGTCAAATGAGTTTTGACAAGGGTGCCAAGTCCTGTCAATAGGGGAAGAATAGTCTCTTCAACAAATTGTGCTGTAAAGGAATTAAGGTGGAACCCTACTTTATACCACATACAAAAATGAACTCAAAATGAATGAATGTCCTAAATTTAAGTACCGTAATCATAAAAATCTTTAAAGAAAATATAGGGAAACATCTTCAGGACTTGGTGTTAGCTAATGGTTTCTTAGACTTTACACAAAAAGCACAGGCAACAAAAGGGAAAATAGACAAATGGGACTTCATCATGAATGTAAAAAGACAACCTACAGAATGGGAAAAAATAAAATATTTGAAACAACATATCGGTTAAGGGCAAAAGGTTTGAGCAGACATTTCTCCTAAGAAGATATACAAATGGGCAATAGGCACATGAAAAGAGGCTCAACATCATTAATCATTTGGGAAATGAAAATCAAAACCACAAAGAGATGCCACTTCACACTCACTAGAATGGCTAAACTATTTAAAAAACAGAAAATAACCTGTGCTGGAGAGAATGTTGGTGGGAATGTAAAATGGTGCATCCCCTGTGGAAAACAGTTTGATACACAGACAATTGGAAAGATAGAAAGATTAGGGAGAGAGAGAGAAAGAGACAGATGAGATAGATAGATAGATAAATAGATAGATAGATAGATAGATAGATAGAATGATAAGGCAATTGTGGCAAAATGCTAAAATTGGTGAATCTGGGGCAATAATGGAATGTAGAATTTCTCTGTATAGGGTTTGTATTATTTTTGTAATTATCCTATAAGTTTGACAGTATTTCAAAAAAAAGTTTTTTAAAAAATTTACCAAACATTTTTCCTAATCTAATCTAATCATCATCATCATCATCATCAATTCACACATGGTGCTTATCATATGTCAGGCACTATTCCAAGCATTTTACATAAACTAACTCATTTAGTTCTCACAAAACCCCTATGAGGTAGGTACCTTTATATCCTCATTTTATTCATGAAGAAATTGAGCCAACCTAGCTCTATAGAGCTATATATATATATAATATATATATATAAATACAATGCTATATTTCCTCTAAAAAAATTCTGCTATACTACACCATCTCTTCTTATGATAAGGATGAGGAAATTTTCCTGATGGCTACATTAAAATAATTTGTTGAATTTAATTTCTGCTCCTAATTCCCTGTGGTGAGAGGTTTGCCAGGAGAAGTGGGGACCCCAAAGACACTGGTGTGCTGTAAATTGATCTGAAATTGTACCACAAGCAAGGCCCTGGTGAAGGTGTATGTTAGAGTCTCCGTAGCTTTAATGTACTTTAATATACTTAAAAAAAATATATCACTCTTTGACTACTTTCAGCATAGGTCTTCAATATGGAAAGAGCAACATATCCTAAGTAAAACTGAGCAGTTACTTCAAGTCAGGTAAAAGAGCAGGCTTATATTTCATAACTGACATTTTAATTACCACCTGAAGGCCATTAAAATGCATCCTGGCAGGTGCTTGGTTCCTTTTGGAAAGATAATATTGACAAACCGCTATGAAACTGCAGTTCAGAAAATAGTGCAAATTGAGAATGGTAATAAAACACACAATCACTTGTGTACCCTAAAGCAATGATGAGCAATTTGAAGAGCAAAGACAAAGTTAACATTATACTTTTCTTTCTTAGGGAGAGGCAGAGAGTAGTTTGAACGAAGACTGATGGGTCTGTAAATTTATTACCTATGTGAATTACCTGATGTGTTTAGTAATTTGAAGATTCAGGCACCCAAGCACAAATCACCCAAGAGTTGAATACCGGGACGCCAACACTGCCTTCTTCTTCACCCAGGAGACTGCATCCTTAGTGGCCTCTGGTCTGGAGGGTTTCAAGAGAGCAGCTTAGCAATGGACCTGATCGAGAGTCTCATCAAGGGTTTCTGTCAGGGCTCATACTCAGGTCATCTTTGTGAATTCCACAGTTTCCTCCCTTGGTGATCATAGGTCATGAGAATGGTTTTTCACATTTAGTTATGAACTGAACATCAAAGTTCCTATTAGCTTAACATGCCTGGTTTTTGTTTTGTTATAATTAAAACCAGTGCAAATACTTTTTGCCAGTGTTGTGGGTTGCCACTCCAGAAACCATAGGAAAACCATTCAAGGCATCTACCTTTTATCTCTTTCCACTGAGAAATGCATTATGTATTTGTCTCCTTGGGCATTAAACCAAAGCGCAAAAGCTGTGGTGACTGATTCCATTATAGGTTAACCATATAAAATAAAGAAAAGTCATGACATGCTGATTAGGGGCAATACAATTTACTTTCATTTCCCCGGGATTGTTCCAATAACAGGGCTAGTGTGTCCTCTGACTTTCCTCTCCCTGATGTTCCTCTCTATTTTCCTCCATTTATTCCTTCAACCAATATTTATTAGAGAGACCACTGTATGTTCCTAGATTCATCTGATCTCCAAAAAAATTATAGTTTAGAGATGAACTAAAATGTACATATAAGTAAATATAACATGAAAATAAATAAATAAATAAATAAATAAATAAATAAATAAATAAATGCCACGAGAGCAGTGCATTACAAATGCTTTGGGAGATTTTTACATATCAAGAAAGATCCAGCTACTGTATTTCAAGAGGGCATATTGAGTTCATGTGTTTATCTTCTTTTCCCTCCTGAGACAGATCTCATTGAAAAGTCTGTAAAGGACTGAAAACGGTTTAAAACTATAACAATAAAGAGAGCAAGATCTCATTTAAATTATGGAAGGTGGAATGGATGGAGTGATGGCTAATGAAGTTGGGGGCATGTAATGACAACCTAGATTATATTCAGAAAGGGCTGCATCTGAGGGGGCAGGAAGATTCTCTACCTCACAGAACCTCAGAGAGGATTGGGATTCAGAAGACACTGGGAAAATGAAGTCAGAACGATGTCTGAAAGTGAAGGCAGAACCCCAGCATACGTTTAGCTCATAGACAAAGAAACAAACAAACAGATCTTCCTGACAGGAATTAGGAAGGCAATAAAGGAGTTGTGCACCAGAATAAACCTCTGTGAAATGAAACATTTGGGACTTGAAAAATTAAGGCTTCCCCCTCACCTACTCCCCTAAAATGAGGCTGCAAGTATGTGTAAAGAGATCACAGCCAACTTCTCATTTTTAAATAAAAAGAAGCTATGAAGAATTAGCCTTCATTTCAGGAAAGCCTGAAACATAAAAGGTAAAGACCAAGATAAGAACACAGGAAAAACAGAATACAAAAAAGAAAATCAACAGCAACAACTAAACTATCCAGTGGTGATAGAGATAACTTAGGGAAGAGAAAATAGTAAAAAAGAAATTATAAGAATTAGTAACAAAAAAGATAGAATAAACATCAGTCAGGAAAATATGAAATGAGAAAGATGTTAGAAAAATAAATATCAGAGAAAATTAAAAGAATTTCAAAAATTTTAAAATACATCATGGATAAAATTTTAAAAAATTAATTGAAGTGTTGGATAACAGGAACAAGAAAATCCCTCATATACTTGAGCAAAGGGACAGGCAAAGAGAGAGAAAA
>JAQZBX010024126.1:0-30369 GCA_029593785.1 Cabassous unicinctus
AATGGGGGAAATACTGAAAGGTTTTTTAAACCTATGAGTGAAACTGAGAGACTTCACTTGTAATATGTTAACTAGCTGACTTGTTTGAACAAGACTGAAATCAAGAGGGTAGTTAAGAAGTTACCCCAATGATTTAGATAAGAAAGAATGAAAGCATGAAATCTGTTGGTACCAGTGTGGATGAGGACTATGATGGTCATTGTTGAGTCTAGCAAGAATCTCTTCACCAGGTCAGGGCACCATGTCCCAGCTGTTTTGCGTTGCTAATATTTTATAACCCCACCTTTTTCTTGATATTTGCACCAGATAAAATAAGGCTGCCTTACCTTGGTGGTTATTCCCACTGTCCCAGGATCCACAAGTAGTCAGTGACTGACTAGCATAGAGATAAAAAGGCTGGATTACTTGTCCAAAATTGAAACCAGCTTAGTGAAATATGTGTTCCAAAGTTCCTGGCTCCATGCTGAAGCTGGACTGCATTGAGACCACATCCTTTCTTTTTTTCCCTACTGTCTGTTTCCCTCAATAAATCACTTTCTATAAATTGCTTTCATAAAAATTTCCATGTCAGACTTTTCATCTAAGAAACCCAAGGTATCATGGAGAGACATAAATAATTCAGGAAATATTTAGGAATTATAAAGAAAAGAACATAAGGAAGAATGAAGACTGGAGAGAAAAAGCCTTGAATGAAATTCAGATTCTGGCCTAGATCACTGAATGGAATAGGACACTCAAGTTGGAACAGAGAAGATAAGTGCTGTTTAGACTATATTGGATGATATACCATGGAAGACAACAAGTAGCAATCTATGAGAAGGTTTTGAAAAACTTTGATCCTCAAAAAGAAGGTCTAGGTGGAAGAAATGTAGGATTCTTGTGCATATAGATGGTAATTAAAACAATAAAAGCACTAAGCATCACCTTGGAATAGTGCATAAAGTGACTAGGAAGGAAGGAACAGAATTTCCCAGTGTGATTCAGTGAACTATGGGTAGCCCTTGCTGGTGTATCAAATGACTTACAGTCATTTTGATTTTTTAAGAAAGAAAAGAAAAAAAATTGATCCCAAAATAGAGCTTAAAAACATCAATTTGTATATTATTAGAAATTTAATAGTATATCATATCCATAATATCAAAGTAAATAAGTTGTAAGAACATCAAAGACTCAGAAATATTAGTAGACAAACACCATTAATAAGAAATCAAATTAAAATGTATCCCAACAAAACAATAGCATGCAATTAAAGATGATAAGAAATAGAAGAAGCAGAGTATAATATTTTTATTATGAAAGAGAAATTCAAAACCAGGGATTTAATAATAGAAATTGTATTTTTTCTCCAAAGATTGAATCACATTGCTTTGTTCTGTAGTGAAAAACAATTCTTGTATGATTACTACATATAACAGTAGAGCTTGGTATTTAAATTTTTGGAAACATTCTACATGTAAAGCATGAATGGTTAAATTATAGTAACAGCAAAATGTAAATACTATACACTTTTACATGTCAAAAATAATAATATTAAAAAAAAATAAAAGGTTAAATTGATTAGTAAATGTACTGAATTTCTCATCTTTCATTGGAAGGAATAAATTAGGTACATATTTGAAAATCAAGAAAAGGAGCAAAGAGGAGTGACATCATCTTGATGATAGTGTAAGAGCTACAAACTTCTGTCCCACTTAACCATTGAAAAATAAGCGATAATTGTAAAAATGAAAATTCTCATATTTCTTGAAAAGAGTCAAAGTATTATAATAATTAAGCAAATCCTGAATCAAGAAAATGACTATTTAAAATCATAGGGTAAACTCTTCTAGTAGCACTGCCCCCATTTCCACTGCATGCCCACTGGCACCAGACCAGGATCTCAGTGTAGGCACCTTTTAGAGGTTCCAGAGGTGGTAAAGTAGCTTTTATTTACGTACTGGGGTGTATGTATCTCCACTCTAATTCATCTTTTGGCAGTGAAGGATTAACAGCAAAACACTTGTGTCTGCCACCCTTGTCCCAGAACTTGCTCTAGAAATAGAAGTGGCTGACAGGACCAACAAACCACTATGAAATAATGATTGAAACCCAGGTACATGGGGGAAAAACATAACAATATAGCACCAGGGCTGTGAGGAAAAGCTGTGATATTTCTTGGGACAGTAGAGCATTGGAATGTCCCTGTACATAGGGAGATTTATAAGATCATGCACACAAGTACATGGAAAGACACATGTAAAGAAAGAACTGAGAGTATCCTATGATTTCACCTCAGTCTCTGCAATGTGAGCTAAGTGCTTAAATAGAGCAACAGCAAAGAGCCAATCTGCAAAGACTGGGAAAGGTATTTCCTTTCAATTTTTCCTTTGTTAAATTCCACTTTTAAAAAATCAAGGCAGTAGCTGCATACAAGCTAAAGGAACAGAGACTTCAATAAATGTACACATCAAGGGATACAACCATTGCAGAATTTGAAAAAATCTCTAAACATACTACTATAGTTATTAACAATAAACCTGAGGAGAAACCACCAAACCCTGTGGAATGGGAGAATCTGATTCTTAGACATAATAAATTTTAAAAAATAAATAAAAAGCCCACTTTTCAGTGGTCTTTCATGAAATTGGTATCAAAGAAGGGTGGCAGGCTTAACTCTCTTACAAAAATAATGGTGGAAGGGACAACCAGGAAGATGGTGGCAGAGTACGGTGCTCCGGGAATCAGCTCCTGCTACAGGACAGTTGGTGGTCACCCAGAGCTATCTAGAGCACTTGTTTGGGGACTCCAGGAGACCAGAAATCCATCCTGCAACATCCTTGAAAGATTGGAAGGGGGAGACTGCACATCTGTAGAGAAGATTTGTAAGTAGAGCATGTCACGCCAGAGAGGCCAGTGCCCATCCTCCACTGGAGGCACAAGCCACCTTGGGAGCTGTTCTGTGCCTGGAAATGAAAGCTCCAATTTCCAAAATGGGGGTGGAAGAGACCATTGGGCACCAACTTCAGCTACTGATTAGTAAATTCAGTGGGCTAAAGTATAATACTAAGAACAGCTAAAGTTTGAAACTGTCCAAGTCAGAAAGCTGCTGGTAGCCCTCTCTTAACTCTGCCCCAGACATGAGGGGAAGCAGGGCTGACAGAAAATCACAGTGCTGGTATGGACCGGCTTTTTTCCATCTAGATCAGATTGCAGCTCTAGGCTAATCCCCAGGCCCACCTCGGGCAGGCAGGAAGCTGAGGGGAGCTGCACCAGCCTCTCTGGGAGATTACAGGTCATGCCGTGGGGGCCTGTGATCATCCTACTTTGGCAGCACAAGTCACCCCAGGAGCTATTCTGTGGCAGGAGTTGGAAGTTCCATTTCTCAAAAACAGGGGAGGAAGAGATGGTTGGCCACCGATATCAACTACTGATTAGTAAATTTGGCTGGCTAAAGTATAGCCCTAAAAACAGCTAAACTTTGAGCCTGTCCAAGTCAGAAGGAGGCTGGTAGCCATCATTTTGACTCCACCCCCAGCATGAGGGGAAGCCAGGCTGACTGAAAATCACAGTGACTGTAGAGGCTGGTTTCTTTCACCCAGATTCCTTGCAGCCCTAACCTAGGCTTCAGTCCCACCTCTAGCAGGGAGGAAGATGACGGGCCCTGCACCAGCCTCTCCAAGTAACTGCAGGTACATTTAGCTGGCACAGACTGAATAAGGGTAAGTCTACCTGGGCAACTGTGGTCATCTTGGACCTGCTCTGCATAGATTGCTGCCCACACCTGCAGCTCCACCCCTGACCCAGGCAGGGGAGAAAGGGGAGTGAAGCTTCATCAGTCTCTCTGGGAAACTTCAGTCTAGGCCTGCATGACTTGAATTACTCCACACAGCTATGGCTCTGTCCCTACCCCTGGCAAAGGAGAAAGTTGGGAGAAAATTCATTGGTCCTTGGGGTAATGAGGGTAACTTGAGCCTCCACAGATTATAGCACCAACTACATCCTTGGCTCCTACTACACAAGCAGCAAGGGAGAAGGGCAGGAAGCCCTAAACTAAAGAGAAAAACTGCACCCAGAATAAATACTCTAGTAAGCCAGATGCCAAGGCAACAACAAAAAATTACAATCCACACCAAGAAACAGGAAGATATGGCCCAGTTAAAGGAACAAGATAAGCCTCCAGGTAACATAAAGGAGTTAAGACAACTAATAATAGATGTTCAAACAAATCTACTAAGTAAATTCAATGATATGAGTAAAGAAATTAAGGATATTAAGAAGCCATTGGGGCATTTATGACAAGGTAGTGTCACTGGTTTAAGGTGTAGGTTGGGGGGGCATTCAGGACGTGGTGCATCTGGAGTAGGCTTCTGGGGAGTGTGTGAGTGTTCACCTATCATAATGTGTTGTGCCGGGGAGTGGAGACCCAGATGGTGAGTGGGAAGGAGATGGACCCACATCTTTGGGAGGACCGAATCACCCAGAAACAGACAGGTGGGTGTCTCTTAGGAGCAAAGGTGGTACCTAATAAGGGAGGATAATCAGCATGTCAAGACCTCTTGTTGCATGTAACTATAAATCTGGTTATCCAATGAATCAAAACAGGGGAGTGTCATGTGCCCCAGGGGGATGGGGAGGAAGGAACAGAAAAGATCAAATGGGGTATTTAGTGGTCATGGGAAATGTTTTTCATTACCTTACAGTAATGGACACAGGACATGGTAAATATCATTAAAAATTATTAAACTGTACAGTCTAAATTGTAAACTATACTGTAAACCATTGCCAATGTTTAGTAGCTATGTTTCACTATCTGTATAACAGTTATAACAATGCTACCATCCACATAAAAAAGGTTTTAATATGGGGTGAGGAAAGAGGAAGGAGGTTGGGTAAATGAGAGTCTCTAGTATTCTGTGTGTGACTTTGCTGTGACCTAAAATTCTTTGAAAATTAATTGAAAATTTGGGAGACACTGGTGAGTGAGAGGGGGAAAGTGCCATGGTACAGACTGCATACCCAATAATGCAGTGATAAAAAGAAAAAATAATAATAATAATTTAAAAAAATTTTTTTTGTTTTTTCCCATTTTTTGAATGTCCCAATCCTTTCATTTCATTTTATTTTTAGGTTTTCTTTCCCTAAGTTTCCATGTATTTTATCTCTTACATTTAAGCTTATCATTATTGTTTCATTTTCCTACTAATTGTATTTGGCTATTATAGGGGCTTCATCTTCAAGGAAGGTTTAGATCACAGAAGTGTTACAACAGGTGCAGCAGAGGATCATTGGTGGGGGGGGTGTCTGGGATGTGGGTTTCATGGGAGGAAGTTAACCTGAATATACATGAAAGATATATAAAATTGTTCAAATGATCAAGGGGTGGGGCATGGTCACAGTGGGTAGACAATCTCTCAATAAATGAGGGAATACTGAATTCCCAGCCTGGAGAGCTCTGCCACGTTCTCCAAGGGAGCAGCAACAGTCCCAGAAGTGCAGGGGCAGTGTCTGGCAAGAGAGGATGGTCCACTGATGGGTTCTTGTTATTGATGACTAGCCTTATGAGTCTTTGCTTTTGTAATTGAAAGTTAGCCTACTGTTATGGGGTGCCTAAGGGTTGTCACCTGAGAGCCTCCTTGTTGCTCAAATGTGGCCTCTCTCTAAGCTAAACTCACCGTATGTATGCATTACCTTCCCCCCAGCATGGGACATGACTCCCAGGGATGAGCCTCCCTGGCAACGAGGGATTAATACCAAGTGCCAAATGGCATTATGACTGGAAAAAGACCTTGAATAAAAGGGGGAAAGGGTAAAGACAAATGAGTTCATGTGGCTAAGCGAATTCAAAGAGAGTTGGGAGGTCATCCCACAGGTAACACTTATGCACACCTCAGTAGGATCTCATAGAACACCAAAGTGGATATCACCCCAAACAGAGGGGCTCCTGAAGGCTCTGGAGACACCAAAGTCCTATATAAGGGGGGATAGCTCCAGAGATTGAGGACTTATCAGTGGGCTCTACATTGGAATCTGTGCTCCTGAGAGTGACAGAATTGGACTCAAATAAGTCCTCCCTGCACATGGTCCATCAGTCCCTTCTATTAAACCTATATGTGATGCTGATTTCTCACCAGAAACCATGGAAGCAAGAAGATAGTGTTATGATATATTTAAGATACTGCAAGAGAAAAACTTGCCACCAAGAATCTTATGTCTGGCAAGATTGTCTTTCAAAATGAGGGTGAGTTTAGAATAGTCACAGATAAAGAGAAACTGAGAGAGTTTGTAACCAAGAGACCTGCTTTGCAGGAAATACTAAAAGGTGTGCTACAGCCTAAAAAGTGAAAACAGGAAAGAGAGGCCTGGAAGAGAATCTAGAAATGAAGATTATATCAATAAAAGTAACTAAAAACCTCAGAAGAATAGTGAAAATAGAATACGACAGATAAAACCCAAATATTCAGGTATAAACTTAACCAATAATTTAAAGTACTGGTATTCAGAAAACTACAACTCATTGCTAAAAGAAATTTTCAAAAAAGATCTAAATAATTGGAAGAATATTCCATGTTCCTAGATTGAAAGACTAAGTATCATTAAGATATCAATTCTAATCAAATTGATATACAGATTCAATGCAATCCAAATAAAAATTCCACCAGCATTTTTTAAATAAATGGAAAACATAATTATCAAATTTATTTGGAAGGTTAAGGGGTCCTGAATAGCCAGAAGCATCTTAAAAAGAAAAGTGAATTTGGAAGACTTTCATTTCCAGACTTTAAGTCATATTTCCTAACAACAGTGGTAAAAATGGCATGGTACTGGTATAAAGATAGGCACATAGACCAATGGAACAGAATTGATGGCTTAAAAACAGACCCTCACATCTATGGTCAAGTGATTTTTGACTAGCTTGTCAAATCCACCCAGCTCAGGCAGAAAAGTCCATTCAAGAAATGGTGCTGAGAAAATTGGATATCCATAACAAAAGAAGGAAAGAGGATCCCTAGCTCACACCCTATAAAAAATTAACTCAAAATGAATCAAATACCTAAATATAAAAGTAAAAACCATAAAACTTCTAGAAGAAAATGTAGGAAAATACCTTCTAGACCTGATGGTAGGTGGTGGATTCTTAAAGAAGATAAGAGGAGGACTGAGATGAACTACTGATAATTATTTTATGTAGTTGTTTTAATTAGCTTTATTGTAAAGGTGTGGAAATGTACAGAGTTAATGGTAACACATTATAGTGAGTAACAGCTGGTTTATAAATGGGGATGTGGCTGAATGTGGTAGTCTAGGGATGTAAATGCCAATTGACAGAAATCTAGAGAATAATATAGGAACTGAATAGTACAGTAAACCCAGAGGTAAATGAGAATAGTGGTTGATGATACAGATGCAAGAGTGTCCTTTGTGAGCTAGAGCAGATGTGCATCAGTATTGCAGGGTGGTGGGAATGTGGAGAAGCATGTGAAAAATACAACTGGAGTGACCTATGGTATGTGGTTAACAGTAATCATGTAATATTCTTGCATCTATGCCAAAGATGTACTGTGTTGATAAAGAGGAAGTATGGAAAAAGTGTGTCAAATATACGCTGTGGACCTGGTAATAATCGGATGATATTATCTCATAATCTGTAACAAATATTCCACCAGGGTGTGGTGTGTTAGTAGAGGGGTGTTGTTTGGGAATTTTGCACATGAGGATGATTGTTTTGTAAGTTTAAGAGTTCTGTCATAAAAATATGTTTAAAAAATAATAATAGTCTGGGTTGGGGGAAAAATATACCAAATGTAAGATAAGGACTATAATTAGTAGTAAGATTTTGACAATATTCTTTCATAATTTGTAACAAATGTCTCACGACAATGCAAGGTGTTGGTAGATGGTTGATGTATGTGACCCTTGTATGATGTTATGAATGTTTGCTTTTTAAGTTCACAACTTTTACTATACACTTACTGTTTATGTATGTTCATATATAAATGATATAAAAATAATAGTAATAGGGTGGGTTGGGGGAAATACTTTGGTTAGTAGTAATATTTTCAGGATGCTCTTTAATCATTAGTTAAAAATGTTTCAAAGCAATGCAAGGTATTGGTGGTAGGGTGAGGTATGAGAGCCCTGTATGGTGTTATGTATGTTTGTTTTTTAAGTTCACAACTATTACTATAAACTTATTGTTTATGTATGTTCATTTATGAGTGATATACTTCAATAAATTAAAAAAAAATAATAATGGAGGAAGAGCAAAAAGCTCTTAGCCCTACTAAGAAACCAGAATATGTGGCCCAGCCACTGGATCACATGAAAAATCTTGATAAGACACAGGATTTAAAAGAAGTAATCAATTATGTTCACACTAATTTACTAAATCAATTCAAGTAGGTGAAGGAAAATAGGTCTAAATATATAAAGGATATAAAGAAGACACTGGGTGAGAATAAAGAACAATTTGAAAGCCTGCAAAGTAAAGTAACAGAGCATATGGGAATGAAATGCACAATGGATGATATTAAAAATATATTGGAGGCATATAACAGCAGATTTGAATTAGTGGAGGAAAGAATTAGTGAATTGGAGTGCAGAGGATCTGAACTTGAAAAGACAGGGAAACAGAGAAAAGAATGGAAAAAAGGAGAAGAGGGTCTCAGGGAATTGAATGACAATGTTAAATACACAAGCATACTTGTTATAGTGTCCCAGAAGGAGAAGACAACAGAAAACAGGCAGGAAAAAATATTTGAGGAAATAATGACCCAAAAATTCCCAACCTTTATGACAGATATAAACATCAACATCCCAGAAGGAAAACATATCCCCAACAGAATAAATATGAATATCCCTACTCTGAGCCATCTACTATTCAGAATTTCAAAAGTCAAGGATAGAGAGATGATTCTGAAAGGAAAAAGAGAAAAGCAATGCATCACCTAGAAAGGGAAACTCAGTAAGACTAAGTGCCGATCTCTCATCAGAAACATTGAAGGCAAGGCAGTAGTATAATATATTTAAGGCTCTGAAAGAGAAAAACTGCCAACTGAGAATTCTTTATCTGGCAAAGAAAATTACAGTGGGTTTAAAGTCCATAGACAAACCAAAACTGAGGGAGATTACTACCAAAAGACATAATTTACAAGCAATGCTACAACCACAAAGGAAAAGACAAGAGTGAAAGGCTTGGAGAAGTGTAGAAATGAAAATGTTTAGTAAGGCTAACTATGAGGTGAAAAAGATGGATAATTTCAAGATATGACAATGGAAAACCAAAGGATAAAATACACAAAGTAAATGATATCTTTACAGTGTTATCATTGAATATTAACAGATTGAACTCCCCAATCAGAAGGCATAGACTGAAAGAATGGGTAAAGTAACATGAGCCATCTATATTTTGTCTACAAGAGACACACCTAACATACATTATATTCCTTGAAAGTAGTAATTGAAAAATATCTGGAAGAGTGATACAAATATTGGACAAAATAGACTTTAAATGCCAACTGTTATATGAAGAAGGTCACTATATATTAATAATAGGAATAATTCTCCAAGAGGAAAGAACAATCATAAGTATTTATGAACCTAACCTGGGTGCCCCTAAATACATGAGACACAAACTTGCAATCCTGAAGGAAGAAGTAGATATCTGAACAATAATAGTTGGAGACTTCAATACATCACTATCCACATTGGATAGAATATCTGGACAGAGGTTCAAAAAAGGAAACAGAAAGCTTGAGTGATATACTAAATGAACTAGACCTAACAGATATCTATTAAGTATTATATAAAAACTGAACACGATATACATTCTTCTCAAGGGCGCATGGATCCTTCTCCAGAATAGACCATATGTTGTGTCACAAGACATGTCTCAATAAATGTAAAAGATTGAAATTATACAAAGAACTTTTTGTGATCATAATGTAATGAAGCTGGAAATCAATAAGAGTTGGAAAAAATGGAAAATTCAACATATGCAAAGATTAAACAGCACACTCTTAAATAATCAGTGGGAAAAAGAAAAAAATGCTAGAGAAATCAGTAAATATCTCAAGATCAATGAATACAAGAACACATCTCAAAACCTATGGGATACCACAAAGGCAGAGCTGAGAGGAAAATCTATAGCCCTCAATACTTGCATTAAAGGAAGATAAAGAGCTAAAATAGAAAACCTAACTGCACACTTGGAAGAACTAGGAAAAAACAGCAAACTAATCCCAAAGCAAGCAGAGGGAAATAAATAACAAAGATTAGAGCAGAAATAATGCAAATGAGAACCACCACCACAACAAAAAATATTAGTTAGAAATAAACAAAAGTAAAAGTTAGTTCTTTGAGATCCACAAAATTGGCAAACTCTTAGCTAGACTGACAAAGACAAAATAAGAGAGAAGATGCAAATAAATAAAATCAGAAATGAGAGGTGTGCCATCACCACTGTCTCTGCAGAAATAAAAGAGATCATAAGAAGATGCAACTATATGACAACAAACTAGACAACAAAAAGAAAATGGACAAATTCCTAAAAACACGTGAACTACTTACATTAACCTAGAAGAAATAGAACACCTCAACAAGTCAATAACAAGTAATGAGATTAAAACAATATGGGAATTCTATACATGTTCATGTTTGTTTTGTAAGTTCACAATCTCTGTAATAAAAATATATTAAAAAACAAAAACAAAATAAACAAAACAGAATAATCAGAAAGATGGCAGCAGAGTAAGGATCTCCAAGAGTCAGCTGATTCTACAGGGCAGTTACTAATCACCCAGAGCTATCTAAAGCACCTGTTTAGGGGCTCCAGGAGACCAGAAGACCATCCTGCACCATCCTTGAAAGAATTGAAAGAGAAGACTGACCATCTGCAGAGAAGATTTGTGAGTAGAGCACTCCACGCCTCAGATACTGGTGCCCATACTCCACTGGTGGCACTAGCCGCCTCAGGAGATATTCCATCGCTAGAATTGGAAGCTCCATTTCCCAAAAAGGAAGGAGGAAGAGATGATTGGGAACCAACTTCAGTTACTGGTTAGTAAATTCAGCTGGCTAAAGTGTAATCCTAAGAACAGCTAAAGTTTGAACCTGTCCATGTCAGAAAGAGGCTGGTAGCTGCCATTTTATCTCTGTCCCCAGAATGAGGGGAAGTGGGGTGGATTGAAACTGAAAATCACAGTGCTAACAAGTGTTAGGTTGTAACTTACTGACCATGAGCTCAAGCTATGTGTCCAAACGCAGAATGTTCCCTTGCAGCCCCTGGTCTTTTCACATCCTGGATGAACCACAGAACAGTCTCTCCCCCAACAATAAGGCAGTCCTCAGAAAATCACTCCCTACCCTGAGAACAGCAAGCATGGTACTTTTCCACCTCATATCTTCACGCCCATCTCCAATGCTGCCCAACTCTGCTGGTTCAAAAGGTACTTCCCAGCTCAGTCAGATGGGCTGAAGTCTCTATTCAGAACCCTGCCATAGGGGTGATCTAATAAACTCCTGCTTGAATCTTGGTCTGTCTCCGAGACTCTTTATCCTGGGATCTAACAGTAGGGACCAGCTTCTTTCCATCCAGATCAGATTGCAGCTCTAGCAAAGCCCTAGCCACACCTCTGGCAGGGAGGAACCTGGGGAATCTACACCAGCTTCTCCAGGAAACTACAGGTCATGCTGCAGAGGCTGGTGTTGATCCTACTCTAGCAGTGGAAGTGCCTCAGGAGCTATTCTGTGGCTGGAGTTGGAAGCTCCATTTACCCAAAACTGGGGAGGAAGAAATGGTTGGCCACCGACTTTAGCTACTGATTAGTAAATTCAGCTGTCTAAAGTATAACCCTAAGAATAGCTAAAGTTTGAACCTGTCCAGGTCAGAAAGAGGCCAATAGTAGCCATTTTGACTCTGCCCCCAACATGAGAAGAACTGGGGCTGATTGCAAATCACAGTGCTGGTAGGGGCTGGCTTCTTTCCACCCAGATTGGACTGTAGCTCTTGTTTAGGCTTCAGCCCCACCTCTGGCAGGGAGGAAGCTGATGGGTTCTACACCAGCCTCTCCAGGTAACTGCAGGTTCTTCAGCCCACACAAACTGGTTTGTTGAGCACCTTCAATTCCCTCTCCACCCCTCCAACACCATAGGATAGGAGGGAGGTGAGGTTTCTTCAACCTTTCTGGGAAACTGCAGGTGCTTTCAGCCTACACAGTTGGATACTTGGGCACCTGTACCTCCATCACTGCCCCCCAATAGGATAAAGCAGGAGCTGTGTTTCCTCAGCCTTTCTGTATGACTGCAGGTGCTTTTCAGCCCACACAGACTGGATAGTCAGACACCTATAGCTCCAACACTGTCCCCAAGTAAGGTATAAAGGGAACTGTGTTTCCTCAGCCTTTATAGGCAACAGTAAGCACTTTCGCCCTGCATGGCCTGGACTGGTGGGTTCTTGTGGATCCACCCCCATCCCCCAGTAGAATAGGAGGGGAATGGGATATCTTCAGACTCTCTAGACACTGGCAGGTACTCTTGATCTACAGGGACTGAACTGTTGGCTGCCTGTAGATCCACCCCCACCACCCAGTAGCATAGGAGGAGGCTGCTGTTTCTTCAGCCTCTCTGAGAAACAGCAGGAAATTTCAGCCTACACGGACTGGACTTTTGGGCACTGGTGGTTCCATTCCTACCCCTAAAGGCCATAAGAGACAGTACTCCCTCATTCTCTCAGGGCAACTGCAGATGCATTCAGCCCACATGAATTAGATTGTTGGGCAGTCCAGAGGGTCCATCCCCACCTGTGGTAGGGATGGGAGACCAGTGCTATGTCAGTATACCTGGGCAACTATGGTCATTTTGGACCCACATGGCATAGATTGGTGCCCACACCTACAGCTCCATCCCCGCTGCAGGCAGGGGAGGAAGGGGTGTGAAGCTTCATCAGTCTCTCCAGGCAACTACAGAAGGTCTTGGCCTGAATGACTTGGATTATTGCACATGGCTGTGGCTCTATCTCTACCCCTGGCAAAGGAGAAAGATGGGAGAAAAATCATTGGTCCCTGGGGTAATGCAGGCAGCTTGAGCTTCCAAAGTTTACAGCCTCAACTACATCCTGAACTTCTACTACACAATCAGCAAAGAAGAAATGGCAAGAAATCCCTAAACTAAAGAGAAACTGCACCCAAAATAAATACATCTAGTAAGCCAGATGCCAAGACACCAACAAAAAAACTACAATCCATACCAAGAAACAAGAAGATATGACCCAGTTAAAGGAACAAGAAAAGCCTCCAGATGACATAAAGGAGTTGAGACAACTACTCATAGATGTTCAAACAAATCTCCTTAATAAATTCAATGAGAAGGCTAAAGACATTAAGGATATTAAGAAGGCATTGGATGAGCACAAAGAAAGATTTGAAAGCTTACATAGAAAAATAGCATATCTTATGGGAATGAAAGGTGCAATAAATGAAATTAAAAGTACACTGGATTCACATAACAGCATATTTGAGGAGGCAGAAGAAAGGATTGGTGAGCTTGAAGACATGTTCTCTGAAAGTGAACATACAAAAGAGCAGATGAAGAAAAGAATGGAAAGAATTGCACAAGCTCTCAGGGAAGTAAAGGACAGCAAGAGACGTGCACACATACATGTCATGGATGTCCCAGAAAGAGAAAAGAAGGGAAAAGGACAGAAGGAATACTTGAAGAAATAATGATAGTAAATTTCTGAAATGTGTTGAAGGACACAAATATCTGTGTCCAAGAAGCTCAACATACTCCCGTCCAAATACATTCAAATAGACAAACTTCAAGACACATACAAATCAGGATGTCAAATGCCAAAGATAAAGAGAGAATTCTGAGAGCAGCAAGAGAAAAGCAATGCATAAAATATAAGGGGTACCCAAGAAGATTTATTACTGATTTCTCATCAGAAACCATGGAGACAAGTAGGCAGTGGTATGATATATTTAAGATACTGCAAGAGAAAAACTACCAGCCAAGAATCTTATATCCATCATGATTGTCTTTCAAAAATAAGGGTGTTTAGATTATTCACAGATAAACTGAAACTAAGAGAGTTTATAACTAAGAGACTGGCTTTGCAGGAAATACTAAAGGGTGTGTTACAGTCTGAAAGGAAAAGACAAGAAAGAGGCTTGGAAGAGAGTCTAGAAATGAAGATTATATCAGTAAAAGTAACTAAAAGTCTCACAAACATGGTGAAAATAAAATATGACAAATAAAACCCAAAGTCAAAATGGGTGAAATAAGAACTTCATTTACAGTAATAACATTGAATGTTAATGGATTAAACTGCCCAGTCAAAAGACACAGACTGGCAGGATGGATAAGAAACTTTGAGCCACATATATGCTGTATGCAAGAGACTCACCTTTGAACCAAGGATACCAATAGATTGAAAGTGAAAGGCTGGGAAAAGATATTCTAAGCATGCAGTAACAACAACAACAGCAACAACAAAAGTCAGAGTAGGGATACCTATACCTATATAAGATCAAATAGACTTTGAAAGACAATAGTTATGCACAATCTGAGGAAGTCAGGAAAAATTGCATTTACAATAGCGACTAAAAAAATCAAAGATTTAGGAAAAAATTTAACCAAGGTTGTAAAGCACATGTATTCAGATTATAGATAAAATGCATTGTTAAAAGAAATCATAAAAGACCTAAGTAATTGGAAGAACATTCCATGCCTATGGATTGGAAGACTAAATATCATTAAGATGTCAATTCTACCCAAATTGATATACAGATTCAATGCAATCCCAATAAAATTTTCACCAGCTTTTTTTAAGCAAATGGAAAACACAATTATCAAATTTATTTGGAAGGATAAGGGTTCCCAAATAGTCAGAAACATCTTTAAAAGGAAAAGTAAAGTTGGAGGACTCTTACTTCTGGACATTAAATCATATTACTTAGCTACAGTGGTAAAAACAGCATGGTATTCGAATAAAGATAGACACATAGACAAATGGACCCAAATTGATGGTTCAGAAACAGACCCTCACATCTATGGTCAAGTGATTTTTGACAAGCCTGTCAAACCCACCCAGCTCAGGCAGAACAGTACATTCAACAAATGGTTCTGGGAGAACTAGATATCTATAGCCAAAAGAAGGAAAGAAGAGCCCTCTCTCACATCTTATGCAAAATTTAACTCAAAATGGATCAAAGACCTAAATGTAAAAGCAAGAACCATAAACCTTCTAGAAAATATAGGAATGTAGGTAAACATCTTCAAGACTTGTTGGTAGATGGTGGATTCTTAAAGGAGATAAGATGAGGGCTGAGAAGGCCTACTGATGCTTAACGCATGTAGAAGTTTTAATTAACTTTACAGTAAAAGTGTGGAAATGTGTAGAGCTGATGGTAACACATTATAGGGGTTTATAAATGGGAATGTGGCTGAAAAGGTAGTCTAGGGGCATAAATGTCATTTGAAAGAAAGCTAGAGAATAATCTAGGGAATGGATAACACAGTAAACCCAAAGATAGATGAGAAATGTGGTTGATGGTACAGATGCAAGAGTGTCCTTCTGTGAGCTAGAGCAAATATGTCACTATTGCAGGGTGGTGGGAATATGGGAAAACATGGAAAATATACAAAAGGAGTGATCGAATTGATGGTCCAGAAACAGACCCTCACATCTATGGACTGTGGTTAACAGCAATACTGTAATATTCATGAATCTATGCCAAAGATGTACTGTGTTGATAAAGGCGGAGTATGGAAAAAGTATGCCAAACGTATATTATGGACCATGGTTGGTGGTAATAGTCTGATGATATTATCTCAAAATCTGTAACAAATGTTCCACCACAGTGTGGTGTGTTGATAAAGAGGAGTTGTATGGGAATCCTACACATGTGCATGATTGTTTTGTAAGTCATAACTTCTGTAAAAAATATATATTAAAAATATAATAATAGGGTGGGTTAGAGGAAAAATACACCAAATATAAGATTTGGACTATAGTTAGTAGTAAGATTTTGACAATATTCTTTCATAATTTGTAACATACATCTACAACAATGCCAGATGTTGGAGGTGGGTTGATGTATGGGAACCTGTATGATGTTATGTGTGTTTGTTTTGTAAGTACACTTTTACTATACACTTCTTATGTTCATGTATGAATGATATATTTCAATAAAATAAAAAATAAAAAAACAATAGAGTGAGCTGGGGGGAAAACTCACCAAATGTAAGGTATGGACTATAGTTAGTAGTAATATTTTGACAATGCTCTCGCATAGTTTTAACAAATGTTTCACAGCAATGCAAGGTATCGGTGGAAGGGAGATGTATGGGACCCCTGTATGATGTTATGCATGTTTATTTTGTAAACGCACAACTTTTTCTATACATTTATTGTTTATGTATATTCCTGTGTGAATGATAAACTTCAATAAAAGAAATATATTAATTAAAAACACTCATAAATGAAATGCCCAGAACCATTTGGCTTCACAGGTGAAATCTACCAAACATTCAATGAAGATCTAATATCATACTTGCTCAAACTTTTCCAAAAAAGTGAGCAGGTAGGAATGCTAATAAACTCATTCTATGAAGCCAACATCATGATAATAATAAAGCCAAAAAAAGGCACTATGAAGCAAGAAAATTACAGACCAATTTCTTTAATGAAGGTAGCTGTAAAAATCCTCACAAAATAATTGCTATCTGAATCCAAAAGCACACTGAAAGAATTAGACTTCACAATCAAGGGGGATTTATCCCAGGTATGCAAGGGTGGTTCAACCCACAAAAAATCAATGTCATACACCACATTTATAAAATGAAGAAGAAAATT
The DNA here is from genome assembly GCA_029593785.1 of Cabassous unicinctus. Lineage (NCBI taxonomy): Eukaryota > Metazoa > Chordata > Mammalia > Cingulata > Chlamyphoridae > Cabassous > Cabassous unicinctus. Next base: position 16,832 of record JAQZBX010024126.1, read on the forward strand.
AACATGATCATCTCAATTGATGCAGAAAAGGCATTTGACAAAATACAGCATGTTGTAATTCAACATGGAGGTAGACGGTGCCAGGAACGATCCAAAGAAAGATTGGGATCAGGGGACCTCACTCCATGAGAAATGCAGGCCAGTTTATTTAGATTGAAGCTGCTTTTTATACTACAAAGCTAATAACAAAAGTAGGGAGTTCTTCACTAGTTTCTCAGCTTGGTGCGTGAGAGCGCTACCTGTTTGTGAGTTCCCAGACAAACTTTCCTGGGAATTCAGACAATAACATCTCTGTGGGGAGTTCATTCTGCTCTGCCTCCTCCCACTGATATCTGCAGTATGCAGTGTCTTTGGAGACATTTACTCTCTGCCAGCAAGCATGCTTTCTGAATGCTTAACCCTTTATGCTCTGACTCTCAGCATCTTCTCCAACAATTCCCCCTTCTTTGTTTTTTGTCCAGGGTGACTGTGTCTGTCTTAGGTTGCCCTCCTCTGAAGGTTTTACTCATCGTTGGCCACCAGCCAAGCTGCCATGTACAAGGGTTTGAGAGTCAAGGGTTCTAAGCAGAATCAAGTTGTTGGCATGGCTGGTCTTTTCAGCCCTACTAATGTGGGACAGCAGGGCTTTGCAAATGCCTCCTAATTCAGTTAAGAGTAGCAGAGCACCAATGATCACCACACCAAAGTTAGCAAGTATAGAAGTTGATTTCCACCAATGTAAGGGGTTTATTTTATTCAATTGATCTGTCACTGATTGCCAAACTTCACTACCTGGAAGCGTAGTAAGTTGATTCTGAGACATGCTCAAAATCTTTTTTTGTAAATCTGTAATTTCTATAGATAAATTTGTGTGATGACCTATTAAATGATTTTTAATTTTTTCCCATTCATAATGGGACTCATTGTATGGGAGAGGAGTGATACAAAAAGCACTTTCATTCCAATCACATTTCAAACCTTGTTTTTAATTTAGATTATATACCTAATCTCCCATTTGTGTAACAGCCATCTCTAAGTCATTAAGCTTATTATTAATTTGCTCATCTATATATGCTTGACTATGCCATAGCTCACTAGCATTATGATGCCAATTTTTAACATATTGTTGTGTTTGGATGTTCTCATGTAGGGCAGTTCCTGCTACAGCAGCAGTGGTAATAATACCTATAAGCCCTAATACAGCAGCTATAATTAATCTAATTAAACATTTGGTTCTTTTCAAATAATGATTTAGAAAGTGCCAAAGGATTTGGCTCTCAGGGGAAGACTGCCAGCAGTGATTCAGGTGAACCGGAAGCCATATTCCATGATGCCGTAGTCCCATTAGAACTGCAGTAGAACTCTCCTGTAAAACAGATTCTGATACACAAGTGTAAAGGGAGCAATTTCTGCAGAAAAACCATGTTTGATTGATGTTCACCATTCCAACTATAAAAACAATGGGATCCCATACACATACTTTAAGAAATTAAGTGGATTTTCTTTTTAAACTGGTAATATTAGTTTTACTGCCTTGCCATTCAAAAATTGGGCTAGTTCCCAAAAATAATTTCCACAAATAATATTTAGTTTTGTTAAGTTTAGTGTCCCATAGTTGTGGGATATGTCTTCTCTAGTGAGTCCAATTTAGTGACGTATTTATACTTATGACATCTCCAAAATTCCAAAAATAATGAAAGCTTTCATTAGTTGTTTCTGTTGAATTACTAATTTTTCAACTTATGATTGTGTTTACATTAGGTTTTGGTATCCCTATAAGAGCCCCATTCTTTATAAATCTATAGGAATTATTAAAGAGCACAACCTCAGATGAAACATGGCATATATGCCATTTATCACTTTGTATTATGATTTTGGGGCTGCATACATGGATCGATGGACCCTATGCAGATAGGTCATTTAAGAGAAGGCAAGGTTAAATTTTCAATAAATTTCCCTTCCTCCTCATGTTTTAGAGGAAGGCGAGAATCAACAGGCCCAGGAAAATGAAAAGACTGATTAATATAAACATGGTAGGATTTGTCCCCCCAAGTCAACAATGTTAAAAGAGGTGAATTAATAATATAAACCCAATATGTATAATTATGTGAAGGTGCACTACTTATTGCTGTGGTTGTCAAGGTAAGCATAGCGAGGAATAACTGTGTTAGAGTGACATTCTGCCTTTTAGAAGTTACCATCTTTTCTACTTCTTGTGTCAGCTTCTTCGGCTTGTTCATGTCTAGATTTCAGGTGTCTGGACGGGACCCAAAGCTGGTCTCTTTTATCTGTCATGATAAGAGCAAAACCTCGACCCCATATCCTAACTTAACTTCTGCCTTCTCCCATTGATTATTATCTTCATTCTTCCACTAAACTAGTTGTCTAATATTTGTTTCTGAATTTTTGACTGATTTTTGCTAGAAATGCTCTGCTGCTGATGTATATGATTCTGACCTTTGGCTTAAAAAATTTATTGTAAATAATGCTTGATATAATTGTTCTCACACCTCACCATTTCCCCCTTTTTGTTTTTGTAACTTTAATTTTAGGATTTCTATTTTTTATGATAGGTATATATACATTCACATGCTTACCAAACTAGGGGATACACTGATATAGTTGGCTTATTGTTGGCTAGAGTTCTGGATAGTTATAAGATAAATGTTAATATGTATATTTAGTTTAACAAGCTTATACTGACAATTTGAGAAATATAAATAACAAAACTAATTAAAAGATTAAGTTAATATTGAACAATGTTACAGAATGACAGATAAATAGAGCAGTTTCATATATATACTTACCAATATTTAGCTTTTAGCTGGGAAGTGTTGAATTGTTGAAGTAGCAACTGATACTAGATTTTAGGTTGAATGTCTTTAGGGTTAATGAATTTGATACTATAGATGCCAACTTGTGAGTATTTTGCTAATTCCTGAGGAAGGGGCCAGTCTCCTCAGGAAGAAACACAACACTCCCTGGGCAGCACATTTTAAGGTTTATGCATCAGTCCCTGGGAGAGTGGCCAGCTCCCCCAGGGAGAAATACAACACCCATTGAAATGCACTTTATCTTTTTTAATTTGTTAAAAAACATCCTTGATGTGCTTCCTATTTTAATTTCCAATATGCTTCCTGAAATATTGGTTTGTTGATTAACAAAATTTTCTGTATGATGCTTTACTTTTAAGCTTGAACAATACTTACCAAACTTTGTCTTAAGATATTTAGTTTCAGAACTGTTCAAATTCAAAACAAGAGATTTATATATATACTTAATAAAATACCTTTATGGGTAATATATAGATTATTCAAATGCTTAAGTATGCAACATATTGTACTGAAGTTTTGATTAGTATTTAAGTATGTTATACATAATTCATAACTATAGTAGATTAAACAACAACAGACATCCAATGAATAAACTTTTATTTCTTATGACCTTAATTTCTTTATTTTGTATAGGTTGAGGCATAGGTAAAAATAAATTAGTATTTCCTACTTGGGCTGTGGGGTAATACATTAACCTATAATTTTAATACTGGCATTGATTTTTGTTGTTAACATTATAATTAGAATTGGGGCTGTAGCTTACATTAATCAAGTGAATATACACTTGATTTATTGTTGGCTACTTTACAGAAAGGGGAATGTGGGCTGGCTTGACTTGTTTAAGAAAATATTAAAGAAAGCTTTAGCAAGTTTTAAAACAAAGTGATAGTGACATAACTGGATATTAATTTTTTGCAATACTCTAATTGGGACCACTGCATGCTGCGGTGGTGTTATTTTATTTTACTATAATTTACTGTTATGCACTACCCCGGCAGCCTTTAATGGCTGCTTTCTTTTTGTACTTATAACTAAAAATTATGATTAATAACATTATATTTTATTGAATATTATATTGAAACATTATTATATTTTCAGGAATTTTATACACTCTTAAAGTATTCAATATGAACTTTTTTTTTTAAAGATTTATTTATTTTATTTATTTATCCCCCCTTGCTGCTTGTGCTGCTGTGTCCATTCGCTGCGTGTCTTCTCTGTGTCTGCTTATCTCCCCCTTGCTGTGAGGTCTTGCTGCATCAGCCCACGGCGCCGCGTGAGCCAGTCTGCCCTCACAAGGAGGCGCCGGGAAGCGAACCCGGGGCCTCTCATTTGGTAAACGGGTGCTCTATCCATTGCGCCACACCCGCTTCCTGCCGTGAGGTTGCTGCATCAGCCCACCACACCGCTCAGGCCGGTGTGCCCTCACAAGGAGGCCTCGGGACGCGAACCCGGGCCTCCCATATGGTAAACAGGGGCTCTATCCACTGAGCCACACCCGCTACCCCTCATATGAACTTTTTATTCATATAACTTTAATTGTTATAAAACTAGAAAATTTCTTTTAATTATACAACAGTTTTAAATACTTCATTCAACTTATATCACATGAACTTAACTATTTTTAGTATGTTACCTCTTTTTAGGTAAAAGACCAAGTTATTTGTGACAGTTTGAAATAAAAGCTATTTTTCAGGATTTGACTTTGAGAAACCAGGTTTGAACATTGTGTTCTCTTTTAAAAGTGATAAGACCTGTTTCTCCACGGAAATGATGAGGTTAAAGTACAAGAATCTATTTTGATAAAACAGACTTTCTTTATTGTATACTGGTTATTTAGGAGAAAATCTTTGTAAACTTTTACTAAAATAGACTACTGACTTGAGAAACTTTGAGAAAGAATATAACTTTATATTATTATATTGTTTGACATAAAAGCTTTTACATTTTTATAGAAAGACTGCTTAAATTTTACTTAGCTTTGACCACAAAAATTCCTTTTCCACAAGTCTTTTGCACTTTTATATTTATTCATGTTTTGTCCCACATTTTACTTTGTTTTAATAACTAGTTATTTTATCTTAGGATAAAAGTACTTTCTTTTCTTTAATAATAAAAGCACATTCTATATATCTTCCATACTTGTTACCACAATGATTTTGGAAACTATTTCCAAGCAAACTTCTGACAACATATAATTACCATCAACATTAAACAAACTTGTTAGAATAATGATTTAATTTGAGTATAATTATTTTTATTATTTTAAACTAATATCCATATTTATTTATTAATATAAGTGCTTATTTAATTTTTGGCCATTTGAATAGAGCTCTTATAATAATTTTCATTTGTTAATTTAATATTATCATCCGGAGGTATCAAAATATACACTGACACTGAACAAACAGACAAATACAAAAAGAATTATGACACACTAACAGAAACATAAAGCTTAATAATTTTACTCATAATTTTCACTCCTTTGGTATGGCTGCCTTCAAGCCCTCCATCATTTCACATATTTGATTTTACTGTTTTTAAGATTTTTTTTCTGGAATCTGTGTTACCTCTAATATATAAGCTTGTGCTTTAAAACACTTTTGTTAGTAATCAGCAAACAGCCAGGACAACTTAAACAGCATAAATACAGTTAAGCTCTAATTTTCAGTTTATACAGATATTTAACATGTATTTTTTGGATTACTACTCTTTAGGAGTACACTTAGGTTCAAAGTTCAGATTTTTGGGATAGGCCATTTAATTCCTGTTCTTATTTTTGGTATATTTAGTGAAGGAGTAATAACCTTAGTTTCAGCTGAGGGAGGATTGACAGCTGTACTGCTTTTGGTAACTGCTTTAAGTTCTGTTACAGGCTGGAGTGAGCTGCTCCGTTGCTGACTAGGTAGATTTGAGCTAGGTTGGGAAGTGCTCATATTGTTTGTCTGAGGGCCCGAGCAAGGCCCATTAGGAAGTTTCCCAATTTATTAATGAGACGGCCATTTTTATGATATTTAGAATGGCATTCATTGGCCCAGTGTAACCCTTTCTGGCATTTTGGACACACATGAGTTGGTATTGATTTATTATTGCCGCTAAATGGAGCTCTCACACCAGTTCTGGCTCGGGAATCTTTTCTCATATGACCTGGTCTTCCACATTTAAAGCAACTTAAATTATTAATTATAGGACTACGTCCCATTATAGCAGCTGCTAAAAAGGTCATGTTATATGTATTAGACCCAAGGTCTTGGCATGCCTTTATATAATCCTGTACAGTACCTCCATTTGCCTTTATTGGATGTAAAGACTTTTTACACTCACTGTTAGCATTATCAAAAGCCAACATATGAATAAGCATTTCTTTAAGATCAGATTGAGTTACTGTCTTGTTGACCACATTTGCCAGCCTCGCTACAAATTCAGCATAGGGTTCAGTATTTCCTTGAGCAATTTTTGAAAATGATTGTACAGCCTGTCCAGGGGTGGAGATTCGTCGCCAGTCAGCTAGGCAGCACAATTGAACTTGTACAATGGCAATATCATCATATTGAGCTTGGCGAGGAACCCCAGCCCATTGATCTATTCCTAATATTTGTTCAGCGGTAATAGGCACTGGGGGGATCTTGCTGTTGATTTTGTCGTGCTACAATATTAGCTTCATCAGCCCACCAAATTTTAAATTGTAAAAATTCTGCTGAATTAAGAACAGCTTGAGCTAACAAATGCCAGTCCCAGGGTATTAATCTATTTGCTTGTGCCATTTCTTGCACCAATTCTTGAGTATATGGAGAATTTACACCATATTGAGTGCATGCTTGTTTTAATTTTTTGATAGTTTTAAAAGGAATAGGAGCATGCTCATATTGTACACCCTCTTGGGGATTGTTAGCATCTACTGGAATTTGAGATACTGTTACTGAAAAGTAAAAAATTGCATAGATTCTGAATTTCCTTCTCTGCTTCCCTGTGCTATACTTTTCATAATTGAAGAGAATGATGCTGGCACAAAAACAGAAACTTTTGGAGGGTCATTAAATGTTGTAAAAAATGGATCAGTAGATACCTTAGGAGACGCAGACACTGGTTCAAAAGACAATAAATCATCTTTTGGAGCAGACTGCTTAACGACCACTGAAAAAGTTCCATAAACTTCCTTTTTCTTTCTTTTCTTTTTATTAAACATGAGTTTATCTGTCTTTGCCTGTTCATTAAGTTTTTCATATATATTTTCATTAAAATCATCATTAGCTTGTTCTACTACAGTTTTAACAATAGCAGTATCCATTTTAATATCTTCATTTTCATTTGACTGTAATGGTTCAAGAGCAACAGAAATAAGACTACACAAAGACCATACTTGAAGAGGAACTGTTTCCCCTTTTTGATAAGTTTGCCACAATGATTTCATTACTAGTTGTCCATTGTCTCAAATTTAACACATTCCACCCTTGCGGCTAAAACCAATAACAATGTTTTTGTACAAGAGAAAAGAGTTCTAGTAACTCGTGGGTCATCACAGATACCCCTGTACACTTTAACAGGGTCTTTAAAACCTCGGAATATTCCTCAAACTGAGTCGACTGATTTCCCATTACCCTGACTATCAAGATTATTTGACTCACCACATAAGATTTAAGGACCGTCCAACCCAGCAACAACAGTCCTTAGTTCCACAGCATTGATCCAGAGATAAAGACGATGAGAAAAGACTAGTCGTGCCCCACATTGGGTGCCACCTGTTGTAATTCAACGTGGAGGTAGACGGTGCCGGGAACGATCCAAAGAAAGATTGAGATCAGGGGACCTCACTCAATGAGGAATGCAGGCCAGTTTATTTAGATTGAAGCTGCTTTTTATGCTACAAAGCTGATAACAAAAGTAGGGAGTTCTTCACTAGTGTCTCGGCTTGGTGCGTGAGAGCGCTACCTGTTTGTGAGTTCCCAGACAAACTTTCTGGGAACTTAGACAATAACATCTGTGTGGGGAGTTCATTCTGCTCTGCCTCCTCCCACTGATATCTGCAGTATGCAGTGTCCTTGGAGACATTTACTCTCTGCCAGCAAGCATGCTTTCTGAATGCTTAACCCTTTATGCTCTGACTCTCAGCATCTTCTCCAACAACAGCTTTATTTACAAAAACACCATGAAAGATAGGAATAGAAGGAAACTTTCTCTACGTTGTAAAGTGCAAATAAGAAAACCCACAGCTAACAATGTACTCATTGGTGTAAGACTGAAAGATTTCCTGCTGAGATTAGGAAAAAGACAGGAATTTTTAAAATTTAAATTGAGATCAATTTACTTTGTGTTTTTCCTGAAAATATCAAATGTCTATGAATCATTTAATAGATCATTGAGGACCACTCATGGTTCCCTGAATCACATTAGGAAATTCTGTTCCCTTCTCCCTTCTCACTTTAAACACACTTCCAAGGTGATGCTTAGTGCTTCTATGGCTTAAATACCATCTATATGCTCCAGAATCCTACATTTTTCTACCCAGTTCTTGTTTCTGAGGATCAGATCTATATAGTCAATTCCTTGTACATTGTTACTTGGATATTTTGCATGGCATCTCATTCAACATATTCCAAACAACACTCATTTTATTTGTGTTCCATCTTATGTTCACACCTCCATTCAGTGATTTAAGCCATAACTTGGTTTCATTCACTTCCATTCTCTTTCTATTCTTCATCATGCATCATGTTGTTTAGATTATAACTCCTGAATATTAATTGAATCCTTTTATATCTCACTATTATACTTCTGATTCATTAGATGCAGAATCTGACAAACACATTTTTATGAAATTGATTTATAGGAGAAGGGATGAGGGACACAGGCAATATGAGAGAGAGGGGCAAGGAGTCCAGGTTTTTGTACCACTATGCCAGTCAGTTGTTGTGCCTCAGTGAGCCCTGGGGAAGTGGCAACATCCCTCAAGTGAGGCAGCTTTCATTTCCTCTGGTAGATAAATACACACAGAGAAGTATGGAGCTTTCTCATAGTTGCAGCCCAGAATGAAAGCAGCTTGGACATAGTGTCCCAGGCCTGGTGACTGTCTACCACTATCTGAATCCCCACTGGCACCAACGGAGTTCAGGTTTCATGCTTATACCTAAATCATTAGGATAACCTCTGAACTGCTGTCCTAATTCCAGTCTGGTTCACCCACAATAGTTAAAGTTATTCTAAATTTCAAGTCTCACTATTATGTACTAGTTTAGCAGTTCCCCCACTGTCCTTAGCATCAAACCTTAATAAGACTATAGGACTCCTTCTGATATTCCCTGTTTATATCGTTCCTGCTTTGTTAATTTCTTTTTATATTCTACCCTTTCATTGCCCACACAGTGAATGACACACAATTGGAATTCAGTAAATAATTGTTGAAAGAATACATGTATTCATACACATAATTACACTGAATTGTTTGTTTTGTAGTTATATCACACTCAGTTTGACCTCTTGGCCTTTGTTATATATTCCATCTCCTAAAAACATCTCACCACAACCTCATGCCTATTCACATTGTGGAAAGCTTTTCACTCTTGAAGTCTCATGTTTTTTGTCTTTTATCTTTAACACCTTTCCTGATCCTTTCCTGAATTTTGCTAGGTATCCCTCCCATGTGTTTTCATAGCCCCTGTGCTGTTTTAATTTTACTTTCTGCCACACACAACAGGATTCCCAATGATAATAAGCTGTCTGAACCTCTGCAGTGAGGCAGGACCTGGGTTTCTTTTTATTCTCCACTGCAGCCTAGCAACTGTCACATTACTTGGGCTCAAAAATATTGTTGGTTAATGAGTTGATGAAGGTGGAAGGAATTAATGGGATATAAGCACGATAAAATTTACTCATGTGTAGACAGCCATACACTTTTCAAAACAGCATTTAATAATTAAATGTTAACAAAAGGTACATTGACAAACAGAAAAATATAACATAACCAAACCACATTCATAAGATAACGAAAACTTGCTGACAGTTGGTAGTATATCAAGGTAAATTATTTGTTCATATGCTGGTAATCTTTGTATCAATTTCTTTCTTTTTTCTGAGTTTAAGTAGGAATTTAAAAAATGAAATAAAGTTGTAATCGCCCAATGAGATATAGCTTAAAGTCTCTTTAGAATTTGAGTCAGATAAAGGTAGGAAACAACTCCCCAGGATTTCATACTATTTTTTTGCTTTATATTTTATTCAATTTATTCCTTTTGTATATATTCATCCAGTACTTATTGTGCACTATCCATTGGACTACCTTGCAAAAGTAATTGCATCTAGCTGACAAAGGTTGTATAGCATATGATGGCATATTTAACAAGTAGAAATTTCTGCCTTACATTCATATATTACTTTATTTGAGTCATTATTCTTTCTTTTAGGTTATATAATAAGATGGATTAAATGAACAATAAAATTGGTTCTGAATCACACAACAAAAGTTGGAAACATAACATAACCTTCATTAGCTATCATTAGAGATTAAATGCCATTGTTTTATAGCTCTGAATTACAGTTAGTTACAATGATGATACAAGCAATGAGTGACCATGAATTCTGATATATAAGAATAAGCATTTATTAAAGAAAAATTATTAGATTTATGTCTATGAAAATGAAATATTTATGATATGCCCTGCAGAGTCTCTGGCCCAATAAATTGTTGCTATTATAATTACTTGACCTTTGTTTTTTCATTGCCTGGCAGGATCTCAGAGTAGTTGAGCATGGTTGTGAAATCAGTCAAAACAGGGTTCCTGACTTCAATATATCTGTGATTTTTGTTTTGTTTGTTTTTACCTTCCCCTTTCTATTTCCTCACTTCTAAAATAGTTATATTAGCAATGCCTACCCCTTTTTATTAGTTCTCTTAATTTTTATTAGAGGAAAAGTCTATGGATTAAGACAATAAAGCTAAGACCAATTGGACAGAATTTTCCAAATACAAAAAAATGGACCTGTTAGGTTTCCTGCCATGTTTTGCAATCATCTCTGCTTCCTTTATTGCAGAATTCATGAATTGCAGTGATTAGTTTCTCTTTTCTCCAATAAATAATCCTTGTTGACATCATCCCAAATATACTTTTTTTTTTTTACCGGGAGGTCCTGGGAATCAAACCCAGGTCCCTCCATATGGGAGATGGACACCCAACCATTTGAGCCACATCCGTCCCCCAAATATACTTTTGACACTTTCTTTAGTTGAAATGTAGTAGGGCTCCATAGATATTAATTTGTAACCTGAAAAAGTTTTCTTATTGCAAAGTTTCCTTACAGCATTTTTCATCTTGTCATTTCTTAAGGTATAAATTAAGGGATTTAACATGGGAGTTATGTTAGTGTAGAATACAGCAACTGCTTTATCAATGGGTAAAGTAGTTGCAGGTTTAGTATACACAAATATGAAAGGCACAAAAAATAAGATGATCACTGTGATGTGGGAGGCAAAGGTGGACAGCGCTTTGTGCCTCCTTTCCGGACTGTGGTTTCATAGGGAGGACAGTTTGACCATATAAGAGACCAGCAAGAGGAGGGAGTTTAACAGGCAAATGAACACACTGTTAGCAGCTACACAAAGCCCTAGAGTGTGGGTATAAGAGCAGGCAAGAGTGAGCAAAAGGTTTAGATCACACATGAAGTGATCTATGATGTTAGGGCCACATAAAGGTAATCAGATCACGAAGAGGATCTGTATGGTTGTGAGAAGTAAACCCCTGACCCCTTCCACTCCCATAGCAGACCATACACCCACCGGTTCAGGATGGTTGTATAGTGCAAAGGCTTACAAATTGCCACACAGTGATCATAGGCCATCACTGTAAGCAGGATAATCTCAGACCCTCCAAAGAAATGTTCCCAAAACACTTGAGTCCTACATCCATTGAATAGTATGGACTTCTTTTCATGGAGTGAATCTATGATCAGTTTTGAACTATTGACAGAGGAGAAGCATGAATCTAGAAAGGAGAGATAGGCCGGGAAATAGTACATGGGGGAACCCAATAATGGACTGGCAATTATGGTGACCACAATGAGTACATTTCTTACCACAGTGATGATGTAGATGACAAAAAAACACCACAAATATGATTTTTTTGCAAATCTGAATTTTCCATAAGCCCGATGAGAACAAACTCTGTCATGTTTCTATTTCCCATGAATTCTATGTGACTCTTAATTTTGTTACCTGAAAAAATAACAACTTTTATTAATGCAAACTTGAATTTATTAAACTTTCCCATTGTAAGAAACAAGCATCTGGATTCTATTGATTTGTTTATTTACTATGTGATTTTGAGATAGAAATAAAGCCTATGAATTCTTAGGGCACACTAAAACTTCCTCCTGGGAGAAATTCTGTAAAGCTCATAGATATGATAAATTTTAAACATACAGGACAGGAGATCATCTGTGCTCACTGATGATTAGCAGCTTAATTTGGAAGTAGTGGAAGTAGTATACATATTTTCAGATAACATGGGAAAAGTAGATTGAAGGTTTGTGTAAAGGTCATGGATGTAAGGCTAAGGAATTTACCCTGTATTGTATGGAAAATGGAGATTTCTTGAAGCTATAGAGAAAATGAGTGAAAGGATAAAGAGGAAGCTGGTGAAAGGGGATTATTGGGAAATTACAAGGTCTTGAAGAAAGCATGAGCTGGAGTTCAGAATGTAGGTGGCAACCAGTGACAGAGAAACTATCTAGGAGACTATTTATAATAGTCAATTCATGAATAACTGGTTATTGGTGATGTTAGTGAAAGAAACAATAAAAATTCTACTGTAAAGCGTTTATAACATTTATTGTCTGAATACAGTTAACTTAACCATAGCTAATAATATATATCCATTAATGATTCCTTGTTATATATACAGCATATAGATAAATATTCTGCACATGTGATTTCATTTAATCCTTATAACGAACTATGTGATTGGTATTGCTTACCCATGTGTAGATGAGGAAACAATCTCAGATGTTAATGGCAATAGTTACAGTAATGTCAATATTAGCGAAAATGTAATGTTCACTTTGTGTTCTAAGTGATTTGCAGACATTGGTATATTCACTACAAACCTTTGAGATGGGTAGTTTTAATATTTATATATATGTTTTACCCATCAGGAATCAGAAGCAACATCCTGCCCAAGATAAATCAGATAGTAAAGAGCAGAGACAAGGTAGGACTTAGGTTTCTGTATTTTTTTCCTTCCCATTTCTTAAACTATACCCTATATTATTATTAAAAAACAATGCTGAAATAGTAGTCTCCTGATATTACTATAACAATTATTATTATTTTATTATTCTTTTATGGTAGCTAATAAAACATATATACTGACATCTTGGATCACTTAAATATTACAAATTGTGGTACTGCTTTCATTGAAAGACCCCCTCATCTTGGCCTCTCTCTTGTTCCATAATCTCCTTTCCCTTATCCCTATCCATCTCCCTGGTTTTCCTTTTGAGTCTTCTGCAAAGTGCTGAAAATGTCACAATCAGTAACTGTATTGGTTTTAGCATCAGAAAGTTCTAATAACATGTGGGATTCCTCCTGTTTCTATGCTCTTCTCTACTTTTCCTGTACATGGGATAAACATTTTTTGCCTTTCCATATTTCATAATTTTCCATTGAAAACTGGATATTTTGAATATTATAATGTGGTTTCTCTGGAAACAGACTCTCTCCTCTCGGCAGGGCTTGCT
>JAQZBX010024127.1:0-30371 GCA_029593785.1 Cabassous unicinctus
AAAGGAGCTCTTAAATGAGTATTTTTTTAAAAGTGGTAAGTTATTAGCAATTGGCAGCAGAGGCAGAGCCGTGCTGGTCTTGTCTGGCATCACTGGGAGACAACCTGAGGAAAGCAGTTCACAGTTCTGTTTTGCACACTGCAGGCACCATTTACAGAAATTTCATCATGAACGTCCTTACACTCAACATAAGATGATGGTTTTCATGTGACTTTGTTCAAAGTCCACAATCAACACCTTTTATTTTAGGGCTCTAGCCATTACTCTTGGCTTCACCTGCAGCTTTTCTTTCTCCCAGTCTCTTCAGCTGCCAAACAAAGTTCCCCACGAAAGGCCAGAGCCCCCTCGCCGCGTTCAGCACCCACACAGACTGCCATGACCTCCAGCCACGCGGCCGGCTTCGGAGTTTTTAAAATTTTAATGAAGCCAAACATGATTTTTCCTTTCAAAAGTCATGTTTTTGGTGTTGTGTATAAAAACATTGCTAAACCCAAGGCCACCTAGATTTTCTCCTATGTTTTACCTTATAAGAATTACATGTATTTGCATTGTACTTTCGGTTTATGATCCATTATGTGTTAGTTTCTGTGAAATGTGTAAAGTCTGTTTCTATATGCTTTTTTCCTGCATTTACTTGTCCAGTTCTTCTAGCACCATTTTTTTTTTGTAAAGACTCTCCTTCCTCCCTCAAATTGCCTTTGCTCCTTTACCATAGATTAGTTGCCTGTAGACTGTATTCACGTGGACATTCTACTTGGCTCTCTATTCTGTTCCAGTTACCTGTTTGTCTTTTTTTTTTTTCCTCCATTACCACATCATTTAGTCTCTATAGCTTTACAGTACATTTTTGTTGCTTCATTTTTATATATTGAACAACTCTTGAATTCTTGGGATAAATCTTAGTTGGTCCTGCTATATACCCTGTAAATATGCTGTTGTTCATGATTTTGCATACAAATTCAAAATAACTATTGGTCTGTAGTTATCCGGGGGAATCTTTGATATCAGGTCAATGACGGCCTCATGAAATGAGTTAGGAAATTTCCCTCATCTCCTATTTTTTGGAAGAGTTTGAAAAGTATTCCTGGTATTTTTATTTAAATATTTAGTGAAAATCACCATTTAAGCCATCTTCTCCTGGATTTTCTTTGTTGGGAATGTTTTGATTACTAATTCAATCTCTTGCTTTAGTCTGTTCTTATTTTTATTTCTTCTCGAGACAGTTTTGGTTGTTTGTCTGCTTCTAGAAACTTGTCTGTTTTATCTAAGTTATCTAAGTTATTGAAGCGCCTCTTTTTGTTGCACCATCTTGCTGTGCCAGCTCTCTACACGGGCCAGCACTCCACGTGGGCCAGCACTCCAGGTGGGCCAACTCTCTGCTCGGGCCAGCTCACTACATGGGCCAGATTGCTTTTCACCAGGAGGCCCCAGGAATCAAACCCTGGATCTTCTGTATGGTAGACAGGAGCCCAATTGCTTGAGCCACATTCACTTCCCTCATAATATTCTTTTACAATACCTTTTAGTTCTGTAAAACCTGTAGTAATGTTTACTTTCATTTCTGATTTTAAATTTGAGGCTTTTCTTTTCCATTCGTGGTTAGTCTTGATAAAGATTGATCAATTTTATTGAGTTTCTCAAAGAACTAACTTTTGGTTGTTTTGTTTCTCTAGTTTTTATATTTTCACTTTGTTTATCTCCAATCCAATATTTATTATCTCAATTCTATTAGCTTTGAGTTCATTTTAATCTTCTAGTTCTCAAAGTGTAAAGTTACTTCATTGTTTTGAGATCATTGTTTTTGTTTTCATATACAGGCATTCACATGTATGTATTTCTATCTGATCACCATTTTCCCTGGTTTCCATATTTGCTATTTTTTGTCATTTTAATTCACCTCAAAGTATTTTCTATCTTACATTTTAACATCTTCTTTGACTCCTTAGTTGTTTAACAATATATTTATTAACTTTAACACATTTGTGAATTTTCAAGTTTTCCTTATGTATCTTAATTCCTTTGTGGTGAAAGATGATACTCTACATAACCTTCAATCTTTTTAAATTTATTGGAATGTGCTTTGGACCCTAACATATGGTCTATCCTGAAGACTGTTCCATGCACACTTGAGAAGAACACGCATTTTTCTATATTTGCTTCAACTGTTCTGTATATGCATGTGAGGTCTAGTTGGCTCAGAGTGATAAATTGTCTTATATAACCTTATTGATCTTCTGTCTAGTAGCTCTACAGCTTACTGAATTTAAAATATCGAAGTCTAGAACTATTATTGTAGGACTCTATTTCCGCTTTCATTTCTGTCAGTTATTCCTTCATATATTTGTGGGATCTTTGGCTGTGTGCATATATGCTCATAATTGTCTTCACCTTTTATCAATGCATAACACCTTTTTTCATTTTGTAAATATATTAGTCTTAAAGTCCATATTCTCTGGTATAGCCACCACAGCGTTTTTTGTTTACTATTTGCTGGGATAATCCTCTTCCACTTTAAAACTTTCAACCTTTTAGTGTTTTGCAATCTACAGTTAAATCTCCTTTAGACAGCTCAAAGTAGGATCATGTTTTGTTTTTTATCACTTCTGCCAAACTCTGCTTTTTAATTGGAGAGTTATCACTTTTACATTTGAATAAATTACTAAGACCCCTTTTCATTTAAATAAATTATTAATAAGACAGAATTCTTATCTTATTAGTTGTAGTCAATATGACATATATTTTCCCTCATACTCCATTTTTCCTTCTTTTGCATTTAATTCATTTTATTTTAATATTTTCTTTTGTTTTCCTTCTCATTTCCTTTTTCTTCTATTTTTTTTCTTATTTTCTTAGTGGCTTATAACTTATATCTTAAGTTTCTAACTTAAGTTCAAATTAATACTAACTTAGCTTTAGTAGTATACAAATATTCTGCTTTTATACGTCTACATCCCTTTCCTTTATATTGTTATTGCCGCAGATTGAATCCTTATAATGTTCTTTTAATGTGGATTTATAAATATGGTTATATGCCTTTATCTTTTAAATCAATAAAAATAAAAGAGTAGTTATAAACCAAAAAAAAAAAAGACATTTATATATACATATATATTTACCTTACTGTTAGTCTCTATTTATTCCTAGATTTAAGTTACTCTCTATTGGCATTTTATTTCATCCTGATGGACTCCCTTTAGCATTTCTTATAGGACATGACTAATAGCATCATACTCATTCACCTTTCATTTATCTGGGAATGTCTTAATTTCTCTTCCATTTTGTTGGAACTTTTACCAGATATAGAATACTTGACTAGCAGGTGTTGTTTTTTTTTCCTATCAGCTCATTGTATATCATCCTACTTTTCATGTTACTTGTGAAATCTGCTGTTAATGTAATTGAGGGTCCATATATCTGATGAGTCAATTCTCTCTTGTTTCCTTCAAAATTCTCTCTTTCACTGTGTCTTTTGATAGTTTGATTATAACACGTCTCCATGTGGATCTCCTTGAGTTAATCTTGCCTGAAGATCATGAGCTTATCTTATGTTTAGATACATGTCTATCATTAAATTTGGGATTATTTATCTATTATTTCTTTGCTTATTCTATCCTTTTCTCTTTTTCCTCTTTTTCTGTGACACCCTTATGTGAATTTTAGTAAGCTTGATGATTTTCCTGCAGGTCCCTTCACTATTTTGTTTCACTCTTTTTTGCCTTTGCTCTTTAGATGGACCATTCCAATTGAGTGCCTCCATGTTTGGTAGTTTTCTTTCGTTTGCTTGTGTTTTTTTTTTTGACTACTTTCATCTGTTTGTAAGCTCCTTAGTGAAATTTTCATTTCTGTTTTGTAGTACTCAGCACCAGAATTTCTATTTGGTTTTTTTTTATAATTTCTTTCTCTTTATTGATATTCTCTGTTTGATGAGACACTGCTGTTGTGGTAGTCATGCTCTGAGAATTCCTTTAAAAAGCAATTTTTGTTCCAATCATTTGTTTTCAGTGTGTCTGATCATTCTCAGTTCCTTTTTCTTTCAGTTTTCAGTGGTCCAGTTTTTCTCATATGTTCCCAAAATACCACTAATAGCAAAGGAGAATGACTTCTCCCATTAGAAAGCTCTGGGGTTTCCTGAAGCTGCCCACTGTTTGAAATTTTATTCAAACTGTTGATTTGTTTCAGAGTTCATGCTTGACTCTGGGAAGCCACCCCCCATGGACATTATCTTCCTCTCCCACTCTAGTGTCTCTGCACCTCTCCTGATCCAAGGGACTCATGGGGTTAATGAGGAGTTGGGTGCCAAGTGGCACTTGGGATCTCAGGGAATCCCTTGGGGTAAGGTTGACCTAAGTTCTATGTGGATGTCCCTGATCTCCCTGACCTTGAGAAAGCCAAGAAGCAGCCAAATTGTTGGACTGAGCCTTTCCTGCTGTTGAAGCTGGAAAAGGAAGCATTAGCCAGGGGCCTCTGGAAAGGACAGAAAGCCTCTGTTTGGGGTGGGTTTTTTTTTTGTTTGTTTGTTTTTTTGGGTTTTTTTTTTGACCAAATCACAAGGTGACAGTGCTTGGTCTTCTACTGTGAGACAGTCCCTATCAAGGCATACAAGAACCAAGGAGCCAGCAAAGAAAGGTAACACACCCCCCCATGGAGATTTGACTCAGAGAGAAGAAGATTAGGCAGAAGAACAGAGCTGTTGGAGGAGACCCAAGACAACCTGAATAATAATAAAAACACAAGTGCATTTAAGGAAGTTTAAATATAGCACAAAAAGCCTTTCTGGAGCTAAAAATTAGAATTCTCTAACTAAATGTAATTCTGTAGATTACTTCAAAGAAATGAAGATCACCATGGAGACCCAAATTATCGTCCTGGAAAAGCAAAAGGAAGAAATATAGAGCAAAGATAAAGAAATGGGAAGAAAGTGGAAAAGGATAAGCAGCATGGAGAAAAGATCTTAAAACCCTGACCTGTGAATAGCAGGAGCAGAAAGACAAAAAGGAACAATGGGTGATGGGCAATTATTGCACTAACAATAAAAGAAAATTTCCCTTGACTGAGAAAACATGATTCTGAATTTCAAAAAAGAATTAACTAGATTTTTGGCTGATTTGATGAGGAAAAGCATGTCCTACTAAAATTACAGAACTCTAAGGGCAAAGAAAAAAATCATAAAAGCTTCTAAACAAATAATAAGGAAAGAGTCATACTTTCCACGGACTTCTCATTTGACAGGGCAAATCAGTCTTTCACGTGGCTCCTTGCTAGTGCTTTGTCCTGGCGTTTCTCTTTCATCAGTTTTCAACAGATCTTTTTATATTCTGGATATAATTATACATATATCCTTTGACCCAGCATTCATACTTCTTGTCATCTAATTCACGGAAATAAAAAAAGCAGCAGGATACAATGGTGTATGTATAAGGATGTTTATAGTGGCAAAAATATACAGTAAATGAACGGAATATTTATTAGCAGGGAAAATGGGCAAACACGCTTTGAGATATATTTAAGTATTACACAATCATTAAAAAGATGAATAAGAGTAAAACCAGTTGATTTGATGATGCTGAGGGGGGAAGTCAAGATTTAGGAATAATATGTCCACAGCTGAATATAACTCTCTCCATATAGTATATGTTTATATATGTACATGTAACACTAGAAGGTAAACTGAAATAGTCCATCAACTTGATTTATTATTCACCACTTATTTGCCAATATTGTGAAAAGTTCCATAAACTTGGAGAAAAAATTTAGAAAGGAAAATACTAGAATGATGGATTAAGACGTGTAGGATTACATGGGCCGAAGGGGGCCAAGGACAAAAGGCCCCCCTGAACCTCAGGGGCATGTACAGCATCCCATTTACATGTTCATTTAACATTATGTGTATGTGTTTTTAAAGCAATTTTTAAAGGTTTAGTAATTCAAAAATTTCATGCAAATTTTGTACTCTTATTCATTATTTAATTATGGTTTACATGATAATTCTGTTCATTTTAATTTATAATAATTTTTCAATAAAATATTTTAAAATAATTTCAGGGATCTCCCTCAAAAGATTCATTCTCAATTCAGTGACTGGATATTTGGTGGTATTAACAATTTTTATTAATTATTAGATGAGGTAATGATATTATGGCTATTTAAAAAAAATAACCACTTTCTGATCATTTAGAAGTATGTACCTAAATTTTTATGTACATTATAGAGTGTTTGGGATTGGTTTCAAAGACCTCCAGGATGACTAAGATGGGGTAAAGTTGAGATGCAAATAGAACAAAATTGCCCACAAATTGACAATTATTGAAGCTGGGTAATGGATGCATGGGAGCTTCACATATTACATGTGGTAATTATACTACTAAAAAATTCCATGTAAAATGTTTAAAACTAAAATAACTTACAGTCTCAATGATCAATTCCATCCAACTCTCAAACTTATATTTTATAGTAGTATCCTATTCTGGAATGTATTTAATGTTTGTTTTGTAGATGTTACATCAGATTATTAGTTGGAGTATATTATTACTTCAGAATATCAAAAATATCTGTTTGGTAGGTCAAATTTGTGAGTAATACTTTTACTAAGGCAAAAATTGACTAATTTTCTGAATCCAGCTTTCACCCTTTGACAAGATTATTTTATCTTTTACTCTTGAAGATAAGTAACAATTCCACCCTAACTTTCAAAGCTCTGGCCACAACATTGCCTGACTATATCACTTCCATGTGAATGGTTCAACAAGCTATCAAAATCACTTTCTGTTCTTTGTACAAATTTCTTAAAAAACAGCATATTCAAAGAAATCATTTTTGTTCTTTTACAAAGAACAAAGTCCATCTCTAGTAACCAATCAACCTATCAAACAATAAGGGGGCAATTTGGTCAAGCAATGAATTAGTGTTGTTTTGAGGGACAGAGAAAAGACAGAATCTCTCCAAAGAATTCACACTGCAGCCAAGGAGATGAATCAAATTAACCACCATTACCAGGTCACACGGATATCAGGGCTAAATTCTGCATAGAAACTGTAGATTGTAAAGCCAGTTGTCCTGATTTTGAGGATATTGGGGTGGATCTGAGGATGACAATACCATGAGGTGGCAGTAGCACACAACGAGCTTTATTTTGTTGGTATTTGGACAAGGTGGTATGAGATTGGAAGTCTTTCCAAGTAGGAGACCTTCTAGAGACAGTGGAGTTAGGCTACCATCCAAAAGGGGAGTTAAGTATGGGAACCCCCCGGTAGGGGAGACTTGGAGATGGAACTTATACGTCTAGTGATGTCAATCAGCAGTGTGGTGGGGAACCTCTGGCTCAGAGAGCTCCAAAGGGCAGCAGCAGTTTAGTCTTTTAAAGCTATCGGGTATATTTTATCTATGATTAGCTGATATTGTGTGCAGTCTTGTGGAGGTAGGCACAGGTGCCATTTTCTACATGGCTAAAAACATGCTTTCTCATGCTGTATTTAAAGCAAATGGATGCATAAAAATTTAATTTTATGCTGGTGGGCCATTGGTCCTAGCCTGATGCGAAGGAGTAAACAGCATAGGGGCCACTAGACAGGGTAAAATTTTGATCCATTTATATAATACTAGTCCTTTAATAATTCCTGTCTCCCCACAGTTTTGTCCGCAAGATCAGATGGTTGCTCACAGACACACCTTGTAACTTGATGCTTAGGATGGTTTGTTGGATTTGCTGCTGAAAGTTATTAAGTAGAAAATTTCCATGTCACTATCCTTAAAATGAAGGCGTGATTAAAACTGACATGCCTCTGCTGACTCCGGAAAACATGGCAAAACTGCCATTGAGCTTAGGCTGGATTCAAGGGGTTTATAGTGATGTGAATGCTATCTTGCTTTCTTGCTGTCTTCTTCCAAACCACACATTCTCTTCCAAAAGAAATTCTTACTCAAGGGAAATGGCCTAGAATAGAATGAGAATTATGGCAGACCTTCAGCTGTTTTTCATTTAGAGGGTCATTAGGCTAGAACAAATGGGTAACAGAGTTAAACCGTACACTTAACACATTTGAAGCTCTATTGGTCAGTACTTCATTCTGGTTGCCTCCTATGGCACCTCAGTGTCTCTAGGCTATAGCCTCCTAGCAGTCTCCCCGACTCTACCCTTGCTCCCCTTGTGTGTTGGTCTCCTTCAGTAGAGTATTCACAGGTGTGTCAGTTCATGCTGCATATTTTTCCAAAATACTGCAGAGAATTCACCCCTTGCTCAGACTAAAGCCAGAGTCTTCCCAATGGGTCTTAAGGTCCTCCATTATTTTAGAGGCCCTGGCCTCTCTGCCTTTGGCTCTTGCTACTCTCCTTTCTCAACTTTCAAGCTACAACAAGCTCCTTGATGTTCCTTAGTCCCTACCCAGAAGTTCCACCTTGGGTCTTTGACCTTGTTTCCTCAGTTTCAGTGCTTTTTCCCAGATATTAGGTAGCTGACCCCTCATTTCCTTCTTATTTCTTGACAAAATATCACCTTATTAGAGAAGTTTGTTCTAATTACTCTAACTAAAATAGTGCTCCTTCTCACTCCATCACTCTATATCCATTTACTTAATTTTCTTTATGGTACTGAGCACATTTATACTTTTACAATATTTTATTTATACTTTAAGAAATCAATTTCATGTATAAATTATATTATATATAAATTAATATATACAAAGCATGTTACAAAAATTATTTTTATTTTTCCAGTGAAACTACAAAAAAAAACAAAATTAAATTTTAGCTTGATTTTGTGGCTCACGTTATCTCCCTAAATCACAGCGCTGGTTTAGGCCAATAATACTTTACTTGGCTCATAGGATGCAGGGATCCTGGCCAGGACAAATTTGGGATTCTGCAAGTATGGAGGAGATGGTAATGGCAGTTGGAAGGCAACCATCAGTGTCTACTATGTGGGAGCAGGAGTCTTTGATGTGGGTTTGGGAGCTGGTCAGGCATTTGCATCTTGGCTCTACCACTTTTCATTGAGTGACATCAGGGAGCCTCATTTTCTTCATCTGTAATAGGGAGATAATAATAGCTACCTCACAGGGATATTGTGAAAATTAATGAGTTAATAAATGTGCAATTCTTAACACAGCACTTGACACATAGCAAATAAAGGGTAGATACTAGACTCATTCTTCAAGTCTCCCAGCTGCCCCAGCCGCTGCACAGAGCACCCCTGGCTTGCTGTTATTCCCAGTGTTGGCAAAGTTCTGAAGTTTCACGCTAGGTACCACTTGACCATCATGGAAGCACATTTGTGACTCACGAAAGCATCAGTTGGGTAGATGTGAGGAATATTACCCATTATCTCAGGATTCAGGGATACCAACCTTAAAGGCCCATGGGAGTTATCTCATTTTAACAGAAGCATCCTCTGTACTAGAGAAGGAAATAGCTATTTATATTATGGGTATCCATTTAATAGCTATCTTTGCTTGCTTATTTTATGCCCACCAGTCAACTTATCAATTGTCAATAATCAAAGTCTCTTCATTCCTCTGGGTGTTTAAGATACTCTCAAGATTTCTCTGGGTAAAGGACATCTATAGGGCTCAAGGTCCTTGTCAAAGCTCTATGATCTCACTCTGGAAGTGGAGCTGCCTCTGTGGACCTCACAAAATCACACTGAAGCTGAGAGACTCACCTCAGTGTAAAGATGCTCTTGTTCCACTTTAGTAGCATGTTCCCAGGGTGGGGCTCTGCTGGCCTGACTCTGCTCAGTACACCCACAGTGGACGTAGGCTGTCGCTGTCATGAAACCGAATTTCCTGAGAAGTGACACTTATTCAGTACGTGCATTTGTTCCACTTGATGGACTAATGCAGCTCATGTACAGCTGATTGCGAATTCAATGAAGACTGTAGTCCTGAAGCAACCAGGTCAGTCAATGGAAAATTAGGATCCAATTCATGTGGCTGTCACAGAGATTCTCAGACAAAAAGTATTGTGTAAAGCAGTGATCTCCAATGTTTTTGGAAGTTGAAAATTTTATCACTTGTGTGATTTGCCATTACCCCCTCCACTTTTCATTCATTGAAATTCACCTTTAATGTATTTTGGTAGAGAAAATTAATATATTTTTTAAAGTGAATTAAATCAGAATAAAAAATACATAGAAACATTCAACACAAAGACTGACCCCAAAAGTAAACCGCAGTATAGTTAATACCATATATATTTTTATTTTTTATTTTTAATATATATTTTTTATTTTTAAAAAGATACTTAGATTACATAAATGTTACACAAAAAAATATAGAGAGTCCCATATGCTGCACTTCCCACAGCTCCCACCCCTACCACATAAACATCCTTCATTAGTGTGGTACATTCATTGCAATTGGTAAATACATCCTGGGGCTTTGCCACTGAGCATGGACCATAGTTCACATTGTAGTCTACACTCTCTCCCACACAGTTCTGCATGTTATGTGATGATATAAAATGGCCTATATCTGTCGTTGCAATGTCATTCAGGACGATTCCCAAGTCCCCAAAAAGCCCCCATATTACACCGGTTTTTCCTTCTCCCTGCCCCCAGAACCTCCAGTGGCCACTGCCTCAACATCAATGTTAATTCAATAATTATAACAATATTGTTTCATCAATTCTAACAAAAGTACCACATTAAGGCAAAATGTTAATAATACGGAAAACTATGTGCCTGAGGTAAGGGATATAAGGGAACTCTACTTTCTGCATGATTTCTTGTAAACTTACAACTGTTATGATAAAATAAAAAGTGAATTAAATAATAATGTTAGGATTTAGTTTTAAAATACATGAAATAGAATTTCATGAACCTATTTTTTATTTTTTTTTTATTTTTAAAGAAGCTTTAGATTACATAAATGTTACATCAAAAATATAGGGAATTCCCATATACCCTACCCCCTCCCCCTCCCACACTTTCCCCCATTAACATCTTTCATTAGTGTGGTACATTTGTTACAATTGATGAACATATATTGAAGCATTGCTACTAACCATGGATTATCATTTACATTATACTTTACACTTTGCACTGCACAATTTTATAGGTTTTGACAAGATGTATAATGGCCTGTATCCATTATTTGCAATGTCATGCAGGACAATTCAACTGTCCCCAAAATTCCCCGTGTTACCTATTCTTCCCTCTTCCTGCTCTCAGAACCTCTGGTGACCACTGTCTTTATATCAATGATACAAGTTCTTCCATTGCTAGAATAATAATGTCTACTTTAGTCAATAGTTGCATCCGCCCCATTATGTTTGTTCATTCCTCAATCTTGAGGATTTGGGGATGGTGATGCCCAGTCTGTTTCTGACTGAGAGAGACCTTAGATCCCATGGGGAAGATGGATGGAAATGTCTTGCTTGCAGTTGTAGATTCTCTCTGTTTTTTGGGATGGGCGTTGTCCATCATCATCCTTTTGTCAGTTGTCCTGGGCAAGTCCAATGAATTGGAGAGTAGGTGTTGCAACTCTACTGAGATTCAGGTCTCAACCAGCACATGAACAGACTGATGATTTAAGTCTCTGGGACACATATTTAAATAGTATAGTGCTAATTATAGGTTCAAATTAAAGGGGTAGAAGAGCCATGTGCAGGGAAATTATAAATAAGTCTAACTCTGTTACATAGTAAACATATATTCCAAAGTAAGGCCCACTGACAGGGTGCTGAATTCCTGAGCTTTCTGCCCTGCCTGGAGTGTCTAGATGTCTCTAGAGCCCTCAGGAGCCCGCTGTTTGAGGCACTGTTGACTGTGGCAGTCAATGAGATCCTGCTGAGACTTGTATAAGTGTAACCTCTGGAATGACCTCCTGACTCACTTTGAAATCTCTTAGCCATGAAAACTCATTTAATTTAATATTTAATATTTTCCCCTTTTGGTCAAGGTCTTTCTTCCAAATGCATTACTAGTTGGTGCTTGGTAATAATCCCTCAGTGCCAGGGAGACTCATCCCTGTGAGTCATGTCCCACACTGGGGCAGGGGGAGGGGAAGGCAGTGAGCTTATATGCTGAGTTTGGCTTAGAGAGAGGCCACATTTGAGCAACAAGGAGGCTTTCAGGAGGTAACTCTTAGGCAATATGTAATACTAGGCTAAGTTTCATTTTCACAAGAAAAGATTCATAAGTACAACCATCAATACCAAGGACCTGTATAATGGTCTGTCCTCCTTCCCTAGGCACTGTCCATGTACTCGGGGATTCTTGCCACTCTATTAGAGAATGTAGCAGGACTTCCCAGGATGGGAATTCAATATTCTTTCAGTTATTGTGTGGGGTTCCACCTACCAAGACAGCACCCCATGAGCACTCAAGCATATTCATATGCCATGGAGATATGTCCCAGGTGCACCCCTCCCTACACATCCCCCTATCACTGACACAGTGATCCTCCCCTGCCATGGTTGTGACCATCTGTGATCCAAAACCTTCCCAAAAACAAAGCCAAAAAATAAAAATAAAAATAAAATAATCATCATCATCTACTTTTACTTTGGACTGACTCCACTCCCTTGAAGATAATGGGAAACACCCTGAAGTACAAAATAAGAATCAATTCTATTTCTTGTGTTATCTCCTCGTTTTCAATGTGTCTCTAGTGACTTTGTCCCTTCATTTGATGCACTGGCACATAGGTGAATGAAGTGAGGACCTAAGGTGTTTTCCATAGCTCTTGAAACTTTCCTGAGAAGAATAGTTTTGTACTCCTGAGTGTGGAACACTCTCTAGTATTAATCATGAGTAGATGCATGATTACTTTTGAATTACTGCCTGGAAATTATTTTTTAAGTATTAATTAGTATATCTCATATCTCACCACATAGTAGTATTAATAAGGACAATGGTGTCAGTGTCTATTGGTGTCAAGTGACAGGACTTCAACTTCACATCACTTAAGGATTAGTTGGGATTTATTGATTCAGGTAACTGGAATGGCAAGGCTGCGCCAAAGGAGTCAAACTATGCTGTCAGGGCTTGTATTCGTTTTCATCTCTCTTCTCAAATTCTCTTTTTGTGCTGGGTTTACTCTCTTTCCTTCCTGTGGTGGGTAATGGGGGTGACCAGAAGAGATGGGCAGACAGAAGTTGATCTGGCTATGAGGAGCTTCAAACTTTTATCATCTCAGCTTTGCAAAGGACAGGATATCTTTTTGCTCTTCATATCCATATGTAGTATTCCATGCTAAGACTTTGGACAGAATGGATAATGTTGTTTTCTTTGAGATTGGAACCACATGGAGTGGAAGGAGCAGTTCTGTAAAGGTATGGGGTGCTGTAATGTAGGACATGGGGAAGGGTGCTGGGTGACAGAAGCAAATATCTCCCATAGCATGGATCCTTTATCATTTAATGATCTTGCACAGCTTGTTGCAGTGACAGTTAGAGGTCACCAACTATCCACTGGCCTGTTACACATGCCAGCCTTCCTTGCAGTTACGTAGGGTCTAATGACTAATTTTGTCAATAAGCTGTGAGCAGAATTCATGTGAATTTATTTCAAGCTAACTTCATTAAGAGCCTAAAACCTATCTCCATCTCTCTTCTTTCCTTCCTTCTGTGAGGCCAGTTGCCAAGTGTTCCAGATGGCATACCAAAAGATGGAAGAAAGCCATGAATTCATGTTGGAATTTGTGTGAAGCCAGTGAGATTGGGGATTATGGTAGGCAAAATAGTGGCCCTACCAAAGATACCAGATCCTAACTCTAGAACTGTCAATATTACCTTATTTTGAAAAAGTGCCTTTGCAGATGTGATTAAGTTAAGATTTTGTGATGAAGAGATAATCCTGAATTATTCAAGTGAGCCCTATATCCCATTAGAAGTGTCTTTTTAAGAAAGAGGCAGAGGGAAATTATAGCACAAAAGAGGAGGAAGCCATTTGACTATGGAGGGAGAGAGTGGAATGATGTAACCACAGGTCAAGAAATTCCAGCAAACACAAGAACCTGTAAGAGGCAAGGAATGGAATGATCCCCTAAAGCTTCCAAAAGGAGAGTGGCCCTGCTGGTGCTTCGATTTTATCACAGTCATACTTATTTCAGACTTCTGGCCCCCAGACTTTGAAAGAATAAATTCCTGTTGTTTAAACCCACCAGACTCTGGTAATTTGTTATAGCAACTACAGAAAAACAATGCAGGGGCTTATTTGCCTCTACAGTATAGCACAGGCTATCTGAACTAACACCCAGTATCTAGCATACTATTTAGCATATAGTTAGAATATGAAAACTTTGTTGATGACTGCTTTTTATTGCATTGTTGATTTAAAGAAGTGACTGATAGCCTGTCTTCCCAGTCATCTTGCTAGACTCTTAGAATTTTGGTTCTGTTTACCATGTCAAATATTAATCTAGGAGAAGAGGGATGTTTTGCCTTCAGTCATTCATTTATTGATACATCCAACTAATAACCATTGAGCATCAGCTATGTGCCAGCCTCTGGGCTGGGCAGTGGGAATATAGAGATACACACAGCTCTTACCTTCGAGCAGTTAAGAGAATAATGGTTATAGTTACCTCAATATCTGGAACAGAAAGTTGTTTATTGTAAATTTTTTTCTATTTTTCTTTGAGCATTAATACAAATGCTATTAAGAATGCCTATGATAAGAATCTAGTGCCAAAAGATTCAGGGGTCTCTCAACCTCTCCACATGATAGGAGGTTTTATTCTATTATTTCCAGTTGATATACTCTTCATGCGGCATGAGTCTGTCCCGTTAATGTACAGGACCATGACAATCTACATTTTAGTTGATGAGGGTGTTGTTGAGATAAGCTTGGTGCCGTGTTCTCAGTGATTACAGGGAAGGCGTAGCAAAAAATGTTGAGGTATAGCACATACTCTCAGATAGGAGGGACTGCGACAAGCCTGGGATTTAGATTCAGTGGAAGGTTTCCTCAGTGATGAGCTGGCTGTTATCTAAATGTCATACCCTTTAAGAAACATGAAACCTATTTTCATATCAGTACAGGCACTGAGCAATTATTGCTTTATGGGAAACACAACATCCAGAGCTGCCTTGCATTGTTTGTAAACGTTTTACAGTAGGTTGAACAGGTGTCTCATTTAGTAACTGCCTTCTTGTCTTTGTTATTTCACATACCAATCCCATCTTTCCCATAAGTAAACCCATGATTTGATCAATTCTTGTAAGGATGATGAGTTGTGGGGTGAATAGTTATGCCAGTATATCCCAGCCTGTAAATAAATCAAAGAAATGATGAACATGACATGCTTACTTGTTGTATAAACCCAAACCAGAAAGTGACTTGAAATATCAATCTAAATATCTCAAAGTCTGAAATCCTTTGACTCAGTTAAAGGGGCTTAGGTTAGACATTCTTCACATTTTGATTGTTTACATACTAAAATTGTATAGTATTTGCTCCAAAGAAGTAAAGGAATTTTGGAACGTACCAACAGCTTTGAATTGTTTTAAGATATACCTATTTAAGAAAATATTTGGAATTAATTTTGAAAGCAGGCTTAACCAGTCAGTGTATAGAGACTTGAAGCTGAGCTGCATTTTGTTTATAGTTAGGCCAATTATACAATTTAAAATCCTTTTTGGATAATTACAACACCTGTGTGATCTCTGTTGGCATCTATTGGTTGTCTTCTCTGATTCCTGTTGAAATTTTCTGAGTTCTTGTTATGACAAGTGATTTTCATTTGTAACCTTGACACTACATATTATGTTATGATACTCTAGATTCTATTGAAACTTCTCTTTACCTAGAGTCACCCTGGGGAAGCATATACAGGTCCAGTTGACGAGACATGTTCAGCTCCCTGCTTGGCTCCTCTGACCGCACCCTGCAAAAATGGATCTCCAACTGGCCCCATTTGGCCTCACCTTGCCCCACCCCGTCTCATAGCTGATAGGTGGGATGGAAGTTCAGCCCCCTGCTTAGTCTTGCCAAGGAGAAAGGATCAGAGAGAGGGAATGCAAAGGGCTAACTAGCACTTCCTTGCCCCTCCTCTTTCCACCTCACTCTTACTGTGTGAGGGTGGAAGTTCAGCTCCCAGATGGATGCTGCTGACACAGCCCCTGCAGAAGCAGAGCATCAGTTGTGCCACTTCACTCTGGATTGCTGCTGCTGGCTGGGGTGGACATCAGCTCCATTTTCAATAATGCTGACACCTTGGGCAGCTTGACCTTTGGTGTTTGGATGGGTGCACATTTCGAAAAAGTTTTTGTTGTGCCTTTTCCTGGTCCTTTGGCTAGAGGGGCAAACGTCTTTCAAAGCACTTGTTGGTTATGGATCGTGGGCCTCTTTAGCGCCCCATTTGGCATATTTGGGAGGCACAGGAAACTCACCACCACATTTGCCCTCAAGTCCTGAGGCCCCTTGCCAACTCACCTTTATCCTCCTGTGTTTGTTTGTTTATTATGTCCAGTGTTTTTTGTTGTAAAAGGGAGGACTAGTGGGGAAAGTGGCTAATCCATCTTGCCTGGAACCAGAAGTCTGGTAGTTCAATTTATCAGACAAACTGGGCCCCTTCTGAGAGTAAGAGTCTGAAGTCTGCAGAACATGTCTACAGTCTTGCTCACTGACTATCACGGCTTCTGCAGTCCTTGTTCTTGGCTAATCTGAAATAGGAACCACTTTGTCACTTCCACTCAAGTTCCACCCACATTTTTAAGGGGCCAACATGAGGAAATGTAGAAGACTTGCCTTCTCAACTCACAGCTTCACTGTGTAGATTTAAAGACAGTGAAAAAGATATATCATTGAGATATCTGACTTGTGGAAGAAGGAAACCTATTCCAAGTAAACTGGGCAGAGCTGTAAATAAGAAAGGAGAATATGGTGAGAACTCTGTTTCTCTCAGCTTTACGAATGCTAAGAATGTAACTTCTGGTGCTTAAAGCAACAGTTCATTTATGTATAGAACCATGAAGTCATTTGAATTATGGCATCACATTGAGAGCAATCACACAAAAAAAGAATTTGATATTTTCATTGCAGACATTATAAGCTTTTTCAAAGCCATATGTTATTACAAGTTTTGAAAATAGAAATGAAGAAGCCAATGAAACATTCTAAGTTTTAATTTCTAATGGGAGCAGATGTGGCTCAAGCAGTTGGGCACTTGCCTCCCACATGGGAGGTCCCAGGTTCAGTTCCCAGGGTCTCCTAGAGAAGATGAGCAGATACAGTGAGCAGGCAGATGAGGGAGCCATGTGAGGGGGTGGAGGATAAAACATAAATAAATAAATCTTTTTAAAATTTTCTAATAAGTAAATATAGATAGCTATAACCCACATAAATATAGATAGCTGTAACCCACATAAACACAAAGATCTTTGGGATCCTCAATATTTTTGTTAAATGTGTAGAAAGGGATTGTGGGAAGATGGCAATGGACTAAGAGGCAGAACTGAATGCTCTCACAAAAACAATGAAGAAAGAGCCAAAAGCTGTCTGAGAGACCTGCTTTGGGGGTCAGCAGACCAGGACAGTGCTATACAACTCCCAGGAGGGTGAGGGACAGAGAGATGAAGAAGCCAAAAGGACAAATGTGAGTTACCAAGCCCCCATGGCAGCCGGGAAGGGCTACCCTCCCACCCCCAAGATATTAAGCTGGGGTAAAACACTTGGCTCACTGCAGCCAACTGAGAGGGGAAAAACAACATCTTCCTCCCTGTCAGCTATTTCAAGGAAAAAGGGAGGGGAGATTGGGGTGCTTTTCCTCAGTGAATTCAGCCAATAGGGCCCACTTTGACTCTCAGATCTGGAGATTCAACACAGGAACACACATGAGGGATTCTGACCACCCTCCATACTCAACCCTGCCCTGCCTCCTTCCCCAGAGCTAAGCATGTTCTTCCCCAAGCTGCTGGGTCTTGTCCTCTGAAGAGCCTGTGCCATCATCTCCCACAGCCCTCCAGGGTAGAAGCAGGGGCTGACCCAGGCTGGGTGTGGGCAGGGGGCTGCAGGGCTGTTGGTTTCCTCCAGGCCACCAGGAGCCTGCTCAGGCTGCTCCTTCCCCTGGTGATTAATCCAGCTCTTTCCACAAAGTGACTTCCCCCTAAACCCCCATTGTCCCCTCTCTCTACTTCCTTGCCTTCCCATCCTGACAGTGTTATCCTCCACATGCTGGGGTACAGTCAGGCAAGTTGCTCCAGCATGCTCCCCTCAAGGCCGTTGTGGGAAAGTGTGGTTATGGGCACCTAGCTGTTGGCAGCCACTGTATCCTTATGTACCTGCCATCTTGTTTTTGAGATATTGGGGGAGGAGCCTTACAAAGAGGTGTTCCCACCCTCACCTGGGCTGTGCATTTTTTGTGAGGGGTTATATTTTATTTTATTAATTTGTTTTATTTATGTGACCTATGATGAATCCCCACCCAGTCATCATTTCCCCCCACCCCAGTCTCAATCCAGGCTCTGAGGAGGGTCAAGCCTTTGGGAACATGAAGGAGGCCTAGCCAACATCAGCCCTCTGATCCTACTCCTGACCTGGATGCCCCTCCACCTTCCTTCCTGCTTGTGGAACATCCCAGATACTCTGAGTTTCCAGGATAACACAGCTTGGCTCCTCTGGTGATCAGGTGTGGTCCAGGGATATCCCAACAAGGTAGAACTTTCATGTCCAGCTTTCCATCCTGCTTTAGCTTCTTTTAGAAATCAAACACAATCAGAATTTTTTGGAAGGAAAAACCATGTGGGCCCTTGGGGTTCATAAAGAGTTTTATTTGAGAGAACTGATGAGGCAGAGGGGGTTTCATAAATAACTGACATAATCTGATGTGTGTTTTTTGGGATCACTGCTTTGAGAAAGTGTTAAGGGGACAAGGGCAGACAGACATGGATCCTAGGAAACATTGCCATAATACAGGTGGTGCTTGACTGGACCAGTGTCATGGAAGCAGTGGTGGAAGAGGAGTGCTTCCTTATGGCTGGCAGCTTGCACCTGATGCATTGACCATGAGCTGGCCTGATTTATGATGGACCCCCAGCAGGGCTCTCTCTGCCTCCCAGGCTCAGTGAGGTCCTACACCTCTTCCCCCAACCTTTTATCTCCAACCCTGTTTCCTGTTAATACCAGAGGATTCAAGTTACAGAATCAAAAGACTATTATAAGGTTTATTTAAAAAAGAACTACAGAAGAGAAAACATGAGGAAGTGAGAACAATCAGTTCATGGGGCATTTTGCTTGAATGTTGTATAATTAAATTTTGAGGCTAAGAAATTTCAGTGTTATTGTACACTCAAATTCATGATCTTAAAATGGGATTTGAACTTGTATTGATCACCTTTTTTACAAATCAATTTTATTGATACATATTAATAAAGCATAAATCCATCCAAAGTGTACAATCAATGGTATTCGGTATAATCACATATTTGTGCATTCATCACTTCAATCATTCTTAGACCACTTTCATTATATCAACAATAATAATAAACAAAAAACAAAGAAACAAAGGAAACTCATCACCTCTCAATCTCTGTATGCTTCCTGTGCTGTACATAGCTGCTATTCTTTTTACTTCTCTCTAGTATATTTGTATTTATATTTTGTAAAAACAGTCTTATATATGCAATATCACCCATATTCATGTTTACATGAGGTTTTACTATCTTATACAGCCCCATGTTACAGTTATTAGCTTTCCTTATAGTAATTCTCATGACCTTAGATTTCCCTTTCAACCACTGTCGACAATAGCACTGCTAGTTACACACACCATGATATGCTTTAACCATTTCTATTCATTTCCAAAGATTTACAAATACTTTTTACCAATTCTGCTCAGATTTACCCTCAGCTTTCCATTCTCTACTCTCCTTCTATTTTCTGGTGACCTATATTCTAATTATTAACTACATGAGTTTTCACAATATATTTAGTTCATAATAGCACAATCATACAGTATTTGTCCTTTTGTATCTGTCTTGCTTCACTCAACATAATGTCCTCTAGTTTCATCCATGTTGTCATATGCTTCACAATTTCATTTCTTCTTACAGCTGCATAATATTCCATTGTGTGTATACACCACAATTCTTTATCCATTCATTAGTTGATGGACACCTGAGTTGTTTCCAACTTTTGGCTATCGTGAATAATGCCGCTATGAACATAGGTGTGCAGATGTCTGTTCACGTCTCTGCTCTCAGTTCTTCTGGGTATATACCTAGTAATGGTATTGCTGGGCCACATGGTAAGCATATATTCACCTTCCTTAGGAACTGCCAAACAGTCATCCACAGTGGCTGTACCATTCTACATTTCCACCAACAGTGAATAAGCGTTCTATCTCTCCACATCCTCTCCAACTTTTACAGTTTTCCGACTTTTTAATAACAACCACTCTAATAGGTGTGAAATGATATTGCATTTTAGTTTTGATTTGCATTTCCCTAATCGCTAGTGATGTTGAACATTTTTTCCATGTGTTTCTTCACCATTTCTATTTCTTCTTTGGACAATTGTCTTTTGAAGTCTTTTGCCCATTTTTTAATCAGGTAGTTTGTCTTTTTATCATTGAGTTGTATGATCTCTTTGTATATCATGGTATTAAACCCTTATTGGATATGTGATTGCCAAATATTTTCTCCCATTGAGTTGGCTGCCTTTTCACCCTTTTGACAAAGTCCCTTGAGATGCAAAAGTGTTGAATTTTGAGGGAGTCCCGTTTATCTATTTTTTTCTTTTGCTGCTTGTGCTTTGGGTATAAGGTTTAAGAAACCACTGCCTACCACAAGATCTTGAAGATGTACCCCTACATTTTCTTCTAGGAGTTTTATGGCCGTTGCTGTTATATTTAGGTCCTTGATTCATTTTTTAATTATTTTTTGTATAAGGTGTGAGATAGGGGTCTTCTTTCTTTCTTTTGGATATTGATATCCAGTTCTCCCAGGACCATTTGTCGAATAGACTGTTCTGGCCCAGCTGGGCGAGCTTGACCGCCTTGTCAAAAATCGCTTTACTGTTGACCACAGTTCACATTGTAGACCACACTGTGAGGGTCTATTTCTGAGTTCTCAATTCAGTTCCATTGGTCAATGTGTCTGATTTATGCCAGTACCATGCTGTTTTCACCACTGTAGCTAAGTAATATGCTTTAAAGTCTGATAGTGGAAGTCCTCCAACTTCGTTCTTTTTTAAGATCTCTTGGCTATTCGTGGACACTTACCCTTCCAAATAAATTTGATTATTGGTTTTTCACATCTGCAAAAAAAGCTGCTGGGATTTTTATTGGGATTGTGTTGAATCTGTAAGTCAGTTTGGGATGAACTGACATCTTAATGATATTTATTCTTCCAATCCATGAACACGGAATACCCTTCCATTTACTAAGTCTTCTTCAGTTTCTTTTAGCAATGTTTTGTAGTTTTCTGAATACAGGTCCTCTACGTCCTTGGTTAAGTTTATTCCTAAATATTTGATTGTTTTTGTTGCTATTATAAATGGAAATTTTTTCTCATTTCCTCCTTAGATTGCACATCAGTAGTGTATAGAAATGCTATTGATTTTTGCGTATTACTCTTGTATCCTGCCACTTTGCTGAACTCATCTATTAGTTCTAGTAGCTTTGTTGTGGCTTTTTTCTGAAGATTCTAGATATAGGACCATATCATCAGCGAATAGTGAAAGTTTTACTTCTTCCTTTCCTATTTCGGTGACTTTTAGTTCTTTATCTATCCTAATTGCTCTAGCTAGAACTGCTAGCACAATACTGAATAACAGTGGTGACAGTGGGCATCCTTGTCTTGTTCCTGATCTCAGTGGGAAAGCTTTCAGTCTTTCACCATTGAGTACAGGCTAGCTGTAGGTTTTTCATATATGCAGTTTACCATATTGAGAAAGCACCCTTCTATTCTTATCTTTTGGAGTGTTTTTATCAAAGGAGGTGCTGTATTTTGTTAAATGCCCTTTCTGCATCAATTGAGAGGATCATGTGATTTTTCTTCTTCAATTTATTAATGTGGTTTATTTTCCTAATTGGTTTTCTTGTGTTGAACCACCCTTGCATACCTAGGATAAAACTCACTCGATTGTGCTGTATAATTCTTTTATGTGGTTTCAGATTTGGTTTGCAAGTATTTTGTGGAGGATTTTTGCATCTATATTCATTAGAGATATTGGTCTGTAATTTTCTTTTTTTGTAGTATCTTTACCTGGTTTTGGTATTAGGGTGATTTTGGCTTCATAGAATGACTTTGGTAGAATTCTTTCCTGTTCAATTTTTTTGGAAGAGCTTGAGCAAGATTGGTATTAGATTGACTTTGAATGATTGGTAAAATTCATCTGTGAAGCCATCTGATCCTGGACTTTTCATCTTTGGGAGGTTTTTGATGACTGTTTCAATCTCTTCACTTGTGATTTGTTTGTTGTGGTCTTCTATTTCTTCTAGGGTCAGTTGTAGGTCGTTTGTGTGTTTCTAGGAATTTGTCCATCCCATCTACATTGTCTAGTTTTTTGACATACACTTGTTCATAGTATCCTCTTATGATCTCTCTTATTTCTGCGGGGTCAAGGGTAATGTACCTTCTCTTATTTCTGATTTTACTTATTTGCATCTTCTCTCTTTTATTCTTTGTCAGTCTACCTAAGGGTTTGTCGATTTTGTTGATCTTCTCAAAGAACCAAAATTTGGTTTTGCTGATTCTCTCTATTGATTTTTATTTCTTCCTTGATTTCATTTATTTCTGCTAGGATCTTTACTATTTCTTTCCTTCAGCTTGGTTTGGGATATGTTTGCTGTTCTTTTTCCAGTTCCTCCAGGTGTGCAGTTAGATCTTCAATTTTAGCTCTTTCTTCTTTTTTAAGGTAAGTTTTGAGGGCTTTAAATTTCCCTCTCAGCACTGCCTTTGTGGTGTCCCATAGCTTTTGATATGTTGTGTTCTTATTTTCATTTGTCTCAAGATATTTGCTGAATTCTCTTGCAATTTCTTCTTTGACCCACTGATTATTTAAGAGTGTGTTGTTTAATCTCCATATATTTATGAACTTTCCCTTTTTCAGTCCATTATTAATTTCTAGTTTCATTCTGTTATGATCAGAGGAGGTGTTTTGTATAATTTCAATCTTTTTAAATTCATTGAGACTTGTCTTATGACCCAACATATGGTCTATCCTGGAGAAGGATCCATGAGAACTTGAAAAGAAAATATATCCTGCTGTTTTGTTCATTTATCATATTACTCAAGTTCTCTCTTTCTTTATCTCCTGTCCAGATGTTCTATACAATACTGAGACTGGTGTATTTAAGTCTCCAACTATTATTGTAGAGACATCTATTTCTCCCTTAAGTTTTGCCAGTGTGTGCCTCGTGTATCTTGGGGCACTGAGGTTAGGTGCATAAATATCTAGTATAGTTATTCCTTCTTGGTGAATTGCCCCTTTTATTAGTATATATTGAACTTCTTCATCCCTTACAAAAGTTTTGAATTTGAAATCTATTTTGTCCAACATTAGTATTGCTACTCCAGCTCTTTTTTTGGTTACTATTTGCATGGAATGCTTTTTTCAACCTTTCACTTTTAACCTAGTTGTGTCCTTATGTCTGAGGTGGGTCTCTTGTAGACAACATATAGACAGTTCATATCTTTTTAATCCATTCTATCAGTCTATGTCTTTTGATTGGGGAGTTCAAGCCATTAACATTCAGTATTATTACTGTAAAGGCATTACTTACGTTTTCCATTTTGTCCTTCGGCTCTCTGTTGTCATATCGTTCTATTGTCTGTCTTCTTACCCTTTAGTTTATCTTTCCTAATAATCTTCATTTCTATACCCATATCCAAATCTCTCACCTTTGTTTTTACCTTTCAGGCTGCAGTAGTCCCTTTAGTATCTCTTGTAATTCTGGTCTTTTGGTAATATATTCCTCTCTTTATCTCTGATATTTGTCATTCTGAACAGTAGCTGTCTCATGGTAGGTCTATTTGGATTTATTCTGTTTGGGGTGCATTGTCCTTCTTGGATATTGATATTTATGTCTTTCATAAGGTTTGGGAAGTTTTCAGTCATTATTTCCTCAAATATTCTTTCTGCCCCTTTTCCATTCTCTTCTCTTTCTGGGATACCAATAATGTGAATGTTTGTGAGTTTCATGTTGTCATTCAATTCCCTGAGACTCTGTTCCATTTTATCCATTCTCTTCTCTTTCTGTTCTCCTGTCTTTTCCAGTTCAGATGTTCTGTCTTTGAAATCACTAATTCTGTCTTTGAGCAATTCAAATCTGCTCTCATGTGCCTGTAATGTATTTTTAATCTCATCCATTGTGTCTTTTATTTCCACAAGGTCTGTTACTCTTCTTTGCGACCTTTGAAATTGTTCTTTATGCTCACCCAGTGTGTTCTTTTTTTTTTAAGATTTAATTTTATTTATTTATCCACCTCCCCCATTGTTTGCATTTGCAGTCTGCTCTCTGTGTCCATTCACTGTGTGCTCTCTGTGTCTGTTTGTCTTCTCTTTAGGAGGTACCAGGAACTTAACCTGTGACCTCCCAAGTGGGAGAGAGACATTCAATCACTTGAGCCACCTCTGTTCCCTGCTTTGTTGTGTCTCTCATTGTGTTTCCTCTTTGTGTCTCCTTGTTGCATCATCTTGTTGCATCATTTTGTTGCATCAGCTCACCACACCAGCCTGTTGCACCAGCCCATCGTGCCAGCTCGCTGTCTTGCTCATCTTTTCCAGGCAGCACCAGGAACCAAACCCAGGACCTCCCATATCATAAGTCAGAGCTCAATCACTTGAGCCACATCCACTTCCCTTAGGGTCTTCTTAATATCCTTTATTTCTTTAGTCATATTTTCTTTAAATTCTTTGAAGCAATTTAGGAGAGTTGTGTGATTACCACTGAGCAATTGTCTTAAATCCTGTTCTTTTCAGGATATTTGGTTTGTTCTTTTGGCTGGGCCATCTCTTCCTGTTTCGTAATATAGCTTGTAATTTTTTGCTGATATCTAGGCATCTGAATATGTTGGTGAATTTACTGTCATGGACAATTTCTCTCTCTTGCCTATTTTTTTCACAGCTTTTCTTTGATATTTGGTTCAACTTATTCTCAGTCTTTAAAATTGCCCAGCTTAAGTTTTCAAAATTGGGCCATGGACTTACTAGTGGGGTGCAGATTTTCACTCAGGGGTTAGGATACAGATAGAATGGAGAATAGTTTTTGTACATGCAATTTCCAGACCAGCCAGCAGATGGCACTTGTCAGCCCACCTATTCATGGAGGTGTTTCAGTCTGGGGTTTCCTGGGTTCTTGTGTTGATCTCCAGAGCAGAGATTCAAAGCATGTTTTGCTGGCCAAATTCACTGAAGAAAAGCACCCCAACCTCCCCTCCCTATTCCCTTGAAACTGCTGACAGGAAAGACGTTGTCTGTTCCCCTCTCAGTCAGCTGCAGTGAGCCAGGTGTTTTACCCCAGCTTAATATCTTGGGGGCAGGGGAGGGGAACATTCCCTTCTG
Organism: Cabassous unicinctus; assembly: GCA_029593785.1. Lineage (NCBI taxonomy): Eukaryota > Metazoa > Chordata > Mammalia > Cingulata > Chlamyphoridae > Cabassous > Cabassous unicinctus. The sequence goes on from JAQZBX010024127.1 coordinate 25,442, forward strand.
CAGTGGGAGCTTGGTAACTCATGTTTATTGTTTTGGCTTCTTTGTCTCTCTGTCCCTCACCCTCTGGGGAGTTGTGTAGCACTGTCCCGGTCTGCTGACCCCCAAAGCCAGTCCCTTCTACAGCTTTTGGCTCTTTCTGCATTGTTTTTGTGACAGCGTTCAGCTCTCTTTGCCTGTTAGTCCAACACCATCTTCCCACAATTCCTTTTGATCATCTTTTTAAAAAGTAACATGAAAACCATAAAATTTCAAGTAAGATTGATGTATGTTGTGATATATTGCCAAAACTATTTGTAAACACAGGTTTCATTTCCTGTTTGGTTTCAGGGGGATTACTGTTTGGGTAAGGCATTCAGTGAATGTTCTATAAATTACTGTTTCTCATTATCAGCCATGCCCTAATGATCCCAGCAACCCAATGTCCTGTCTTCTAATATATGCATCAATCCTAGTACACACTAAAACTCTTATCACCATGGATAGTTTCCATTTAGTCATTAGAAAACCAATTACTTTCCTATTATACCTGTGTCTTTTCCTGACTGTTGATAAAAGAATCTATCAACCATTAAAGAGGTATGCATTATGTGTGTCAAAACATAAATAATTGTATAATATCTTATGATTTTTACTGCTAATATTTGGGAACAGATGCTGAGAAATTTCAACCTTAATGCACACTCAAATCCTTGATCTTAAAATGGGATTATAACTTCTATTAGCACCTTTTAAAAAATAAGACCAAAACCATAAAATTTCAAATAAGATTAATGTATATTGTGATTTATAGCTAAAACTAGGAATAAACTTTGTATTTCCTGTTTTAATTTCAGGGGATTATTGTTTGGGAATGGAATTGGGTGAATGGTTTATAAACGACTGTTTCTCATTATCAGTCATGTCCTGATCATCCTAGGGAGCTAATGTCTTGTCTCAAACCTAGTTCACATTAAAACTCTTGTAAAGCCATGGATAGTTGTCATTTATGTCATCAGCACAGACTGAATTATTTTCCTATTGTAACTGTGTGGCTTTCTGTCTGTTTATGATAGTATCTATCAAATGTAAAATGAGGTCTGCATTATGTGTGTGTCAAAATCTAAACAATTTTATAATACCTTATCATTTTGACTGGTAATGTGTGGGAATGGATAAGCAGTTGAAATTTTACTCTTAAAACTCAGAAGGAACATGACTCTATAGCCAAGCATATCTGTAGTAACATTATCTGATAATATAATGGCATACTATTTTATACACTAAATTATTATGTTTGCATTTCATATTATAACATCTCATAAAATTAACCATATGTAGAAGATTGTCTTAATGCTATGGGAAAAAATGAGTCTGTCTTTTACCACAAGAGATATTTCGCCTAGGTTGGTACTAGCATATTTCACTTACGGTGATAATTAGAAAGCATGAATTTACCTAGTGCAAAACTCCCTGGAATACAAGTAACACTATTCTTGAAAGGGAAAGGGAAGTGAGGTCGGCATGACCTGTGTTTGGTAAAGTCAGGCTGGCTGCTGTCAATTCTGTGTGTTCCAGGAAGATTAACAAGAATGCTTCTGCCCTCGAGATGTCTCTGGAACACAATGAATTGGTTTGAATCTATGGTTGGAAGGGGAAAGGGAACTAGTGCTTTTTTCTTGCCATATGCTAGTCGTTTTGCTTTCAATTTGTCCAAGCTGCACCAATCATTTCTCTTGATGCTTAATGTAATGGAAATTCCATGCTTTTGTCTGCTCACCTAAAGATGATCTCCATGAAGGTCCAGGCTGTAAGATTATTGTTCATTTTTTTTATTTCTGGTGCCCAGCACATTGTTCTCCTTGAAAAGAATTGCTACCGACTGATATAACTTATTATAGTCGTCTATATGTTATGTTAAATACATGTTTCAGTGTTTCATTAATGAGGGCCTGAGGGTCAGTAGTTAGCATCCTAAAATCCATGCAGATGTTTGACAGCCTGGCTGTTGTGAATGTGAAGGCCGGATGCTTGCTACTCTACCCTGTTGCTGACCTTTTTATAAAGTGTGGAAAGCACAATAAATTAGGAACTCAGGGGCCAGGGTCCTGGCTCTGGGTCTTTAACTAAGCACCTGGGTAAGATTGGTCAAGATGCCTATTTTGGGCCCTATTCCCTTGCTGTCAGATGAAGGACTTAGGAGAGAGGAGATTGGGATGCCAGCTCTAGTATTCTATAGTTTTACCTAAGTATTGACTGGGTGCCATTGCCGTGACAAACAACACCCAATGGGTTGGCTGAGACAACAGGCATTGATTTTCTCATTTTTTCAGAGGGTACAAGGCTTGCTTCTTCCCTGGTCCAGCAACGTCCTGGTGTAGGTATGCTGATAATCCTTGGGGTTCTTTTCCGCCCCCCATCACATGACGGCGTCTTCTCCTTTCTCTTCTGGGTTCCTCCAGGCTTCCAGCTTCTGGCTCCTGCCCGTGGCTTTCTCTGACTCCGGCTTCCCATTTTGTTCTCTGAAAAAGGCCGGATTTAGACCCAGCCTCATTCAGTTGTGCCAAACCTTAACAAAAATAGTATTTATCAGATATCCTCTTCACAATGGGTTCACACCCACAAGAATGTAGATTAAGATTAAGAACCTGTCAAAATTGAGGTAAATTATTCAATCTATGTCACTAAGTTTGTAGTGGCTAAACAGACACTGATATATTAATCATGTCATTTATAAAGGGGATACAATTTATATCCTTTAAACAAGGGTTCTCCAACCAATAGCACACTTGATGAAGGTCCTCACAGCCAGCCTCAAGTTTCCCTGAGGCCAACAGAGGCTGTCAGCCGGGACAACACCAAGCGGGTCTTCTAGCACCTGGTCCCCACCAGCACTTAAGAGCTATCAGAAGCAGCAGTTCATGGAACTGTCTCATGTTTGTTCTTAGAGAGGTGGTGCAGTGCATCAGTTAGTGTAATAAACCACACTGATAAACTCAAGAACAAAAATCCCATGAACCTCTCTATTGATGCAGAGAAGACATCTGACAAAATACAGCACCCTTTCTTGATAAAAACACCAAAAGATAGAAACAGAAGAAAACTCTCTCAATGTGGTGACGTACATATATGAAAAACCTACAGCTAGCCTGTACTCAATGGTGAAAGACTGAAAGCCTTCCTGCTGAGGTCAGAAACAAGACAAGGATGCCCGCTGTCACCACTGTTATTCAGTACTGTGCTTGAGGTTCTAGCTAGAGCAATTAGGCTAGACAAAGAAATTAAAGGCACCAAAATAGGAAAGGCAAAAGTAAAACTTTCTCTATTTGCTGATAACATGATCCTATATCTAGAAAATCCTGAAAAATCTACAACAAAGCTACCAGAACTAATAGACGGGTTCAGCAAGGTGGCAGGATACAAGATTAATACGGAAAAATCGGTAGCATTTCTATACACTACTGATGTGCAATCTAAGGAGGAAATGAGAAAAAAAAATTCCATTTTTAATAGCGACAAAAACAATCAAATATTTAGGAATAAACTTAACCAAAGACAAAAAGGATCTGTATTCAGAAAACTATACAACATTGCTAAAAGAAACCAAAGAAGTCTTAAATAAATGGAAGGTTATTCTGTGTTCATGGTATGGAAGCTTAAATCTCGTTAAGATGTCAATTCTACCCAAGCTAATTTACAGATTCAATGCAATCCCAATGAAAATCCCAAGAGCCTTTTTTGCAGAAATCGAAAAGCCAATAATCAAATTTATTTGGAAGGATAAAGGGCCTGGAAAAGCCAAAATTGTCTTTAAAAAGAAGGAGGAAATTGGAGGACTCTCACTTCCTGACTTTAAAGCATATTACTTAGCTACAGTGGTAAAAACAGCATGGTTGGACATTGGACAGACAGATTGACCAATGGAACCGAATCGAGAACTCAGAAATTGACCCTCATATCTACAGCCAAGTGATTTTTGACAAGGCTGTTAAGCCCTCCAGCTGGGCCAGAACAGTCTATTTAACAGTTGTTACTGGGAGAACTGGATAGCCATATCGAAAAGAAAGAAAGAAGACCCCTATCTCTCATCTTATACAAAATTTAACTCAAAATGGATCAAGGATCTAAATATAAAAACAACAACCATAAAACTTCTTGAAGAAGATGTAGGAAAACATCTTCAAGATCTTGTGGTCGGCAGTAGTTTCTTAAACCTTACACCCAAAGCACAAGCAACAAAAGAAAAACTACATAAATGGGCCCTCCTAAAAATTCAACACTTTTGCACCTCAAAGGACTTTGTCAAAAGGGTGAAAAGTCAGCCAACTCAATGGGAGAAAATTTTTGGCAATCACATATCTCATAAGGGTTTAATATCCATGATACATAAGGAGATCCTACAACTCAACAATAAAAAGACAAACTATCCAATTAAAAAATGAGCAAAAGACTTCAAAAGACAATTGTCCAAAGAATAAATACAAACAGCGAAGAAACACATGAAAAAATGTTCAACATCACTAGTGATTAGGGAAATGAAATCAAAACTACAATGAGATATCATTTCACAACTATTAGACTGGCCGCTATTAAAGTCAGAAAACTGTAAATGTTGGAGAGGATGTGGAGAGATAGAAACACTTATTTACTCTTGGTGGGAATGTAGAATGGTACAGCCACTGTGGAGGACTCTGGCAGTTCCTAAGGAAGTTGAATATAAACTTGCCATGGGACGCAGCAGAACCATTGCTAGGCATATACCCAGAAAAAATGAGAGCAGTGACACGAATAGATATCTGCACATCAAGGTTCATAGCAGCGTTATTCACAATAGCCAAAAGTTGGAAACAACCCAGGTGTCCATCAACTGATGAATGGACAAACAAGTTGTGGAGTATACACATGATAGAATATTATGCAGTAGTAAGAAGAAATGAAGTTGTCAAATATTTCA
>JAQZBX010024128.1:0-30389 GCA_029593785.1 Cabassous unicinctus
TTGTGTGTGGATATCTATGCCCTTTAATAGAGTGGGGGATTTTCTATTATTATTTCATCAAATATTCCTCCTACCACTTTTCCATTCTCTTCTCCTTCTGGGACACCCATGACATGTATGTTTCCATGTATCTCACTGTCATTTAGCTCCTTAAAACCGTATTCGATTTTTTTCCATTCTTTTATTTATCTGTTCTTTTGTATATTTGCTTTTGGAGGCCATGTCTTCAAGCTAACCCATCTTTTCTTCTGCTTCCTCAAATCTGCTGTTATATGCCTCCAGTGTATTTTTTTATTCATTTATTGTGCAGGCTAAAAGCCCCTGCAGTTGTCCTGAGAGGCTGAAGGAGTATTGTCTTTTGGGCCTTAGCTTGTCACATGGCAAGGCATGTGACTGTGTATCCTAGTCCCTCATTTATTTTCTAGTTTCCATTCATTTTAGTTTCAAGCTGCTCTCTCTGTGCCTTTTATTTTTCTCTGCATGAATATCATTTTCTTATATAAGATCTAATAATAGATTAAAACCCATCCTGATTGAGGTGAGTCATACTTTAACTGACTTTGCTTTATCAAAAGGTACTAATTAACATTGGTTCACATCTACAGTTTTAGATAAATATTAAGACTGTTTTTCTTGGGTAACATCACACCATATATCTGATAAAAGTTTAATATGCAGAATATATAAAAAACTGGTATAATTCAGCAACAAAAATACAAATAACCCAATTTAAATATGGGCTAATGAAATGAATAGATTTTCCTTCAAAGATATACAAATGGCCAGTAAGAACAATTAAAAAATGCTCAAAATCACTGTTCAGTAAGGAAATGTAAATAAAAACCACAATGAGATTCCACTTCATAACCATGATATTATCTATTATTAATAAACAGAAAATTTAAAGGATTGGTAAAAATGTGGAGAACTTGGAACTCTTATACTATGCTGTGTGTTTGTAAAATGGTGCAGACATTGTGGAATGCAGTTTGGCAGTTCCTAAGAAAGTTGAAAATAGAATTTACACAAGAATGAGCTAACTTAATTCTTGGTATTTATCTAAAATAATTGAAAGCTGGCATTCAATCAAATATATGTACAATAATCATCATAGTAGCCAAAATATGGAAGCACCTCAATTGTCCATCAAAATGAATCGTAAACAAAATGTGGAATATACATACACTGGGATATTATTCAGTCATGAAAGGGAATGAAGTTTTGATTCATATCACTTCCTGGATTACACTTGCAGACATCATGTTGAGTAAATTAAGACAGACACAAATAAATGAAAATTGTGTGATCTCACTTAAATGAAATTACTGAAATAGGTAAATTCATAGAGACATAAGCAGAATACAGGTTACCAGGGATCATAGTCAGGAGGGAAATAGGGAATTATAGCTTCCTGAGTACATGATTCATGTTAGGTAATGAAAAATTTTAGGTAATTAGGGTGTGGATGATTGTGGTAGAATTCTGTGAATTATTTAATACCACTGAATTGTACACTTGAAAGATGATACAATAGAAAATATTGAGTTTTACATATGTTACTAAAATTAAAAGTTTTAAATATTATATATATTAAATACAAAAACTTTATTTTGTTTTCTATGTACCATATTCTAATCTATTGTTTTAAAATAGAAATAGTTATATCAGAATACTTCAACCTTGTATAATCAGCTTTTTAATATTACCCAGGAAAGGTAAACATACTAAACATATTCTGTAACTACTTAACTGAGAATGAATGATAGGATGGAAGAATGAACAAATTAAATCTCCATACCAAAAATTCAGGCCATGCATTAATCATACTTTAATAATATTTTAAATTTCGTAAAGAAATGGTGACAATATGCATCTTATTTTCTAACTTATTTACTACTTTAAGGTAGAGCACAACTTTTACTTCTTTATCTTGATATTTCTTATACTGAATTTGGGCTTGGGACATTTCAGGCTCCCAAATAATATAAAGAAAAATAATGAAGTAAATGACTAATTGTGGATCAAGAAGACTTTATCAATACTCTTATCTACTTAAAGCTATTCAATATAATGAATTTAAATCTATGAGCTCTTTTTGTGATACAAATATTCACATGAAGATCAAGTTGCTGCTGCTTCTGTGATTTCCCCCAAATCATATCTTGCCAAAGACATGGTCTGTACCATGTAATTTACAAACTCAAAACAATACATTCATTATGTCCTCAGCTCTGAGAATTTCTTTCTCTTTTTAACATTCCTTCAACATTGTAATGATTTTGTTTTTAAAACTGCTGTTTTTACACTAAATATTGATGATTTCTATTTCAACTCTAACCTCATTTGAAGTTTATGATTATTTTTCTAAGATATATTTTACACTTCTAAGATGTGAATATGCTATATAAGGAAGTTATCTTGGAAAAGTTGACAGTATTCTTATTTATATTCTTTATTATTGGATCTAATGTAATCTCTGAATCACAAAATTTCACTTGTAAAAAAATTTGAAAGACCCCATTCACATACACACACATTGGTATAATAAATAAATAAACATCGTATCTCTATCACGCACCTTTAAACAAGTTTTATCATATATACTTTATTCATTAAAATAAATATAGTATAACAAATACATTATGTTTCTATTGACTCAAACCTCTCTTTTTTCATATAATGACAAACATCAATTACATGAACATTTTGTGTTTTCCAAAACTTTCTTTACTACATTTACCATTATGTAATTGGCTACAAACTAGGTAGGTAGATACATAAATGAGAGATTTTTCCTAGTTTTGTAGTTTTATAAATTATTTTGTTTAATAAAATTTGTGTCATTTTGTTGCTCTTTTTTTTCCACTCAGCAGTAAAATTTTGAAATATACTTGTCTCTCTTTCTTTCTTTCCTCTCTCTTTTTCCCTCTCTTTTAAATTTGAAAGCAACTTTGGCTTTTACTTCATTGATACTATCATTTGTTCAGTTAGAATCATTGAGAGTGAGAAGGCAGTTCTGGTACAAAATCTGAATAAAAGGCCACCCATTCTCCATTCTCCCATTACGGCTAACAATAATTAGTTCATTATTCCAGATGTAAGACATTTCAAATATCACAGCAGAAGATGCTTAACAACATTGTTAACTTTAAAAATTCTGCAGGAAAAGCCTATATTGGCAAATTATAAGTTTTTATTAAAACTGGTGTAGTTTACACTCAATTAATAATCACAAAAGATGTTAGAGAGCAATAAACTAAAATACACCTTATGTTTTTGTTTTATTTTTTTGCTTTGTTTTGTTTTGCAATCTGTGATAAACGTGGGTGTTCTTTACTATAGAATGCAAAGAAGACACCCATGAGGCAACCCCACTGCTGTTAATAACTAGATCTTAGGAAATGTTTCTTCAAGGAGAATGCACATATTTTCAAGTTAGTATCACATTTAACATGTAACTTAAAGTTAGGAAAAAATATATCTGGAAGCCACAGTTTGTTTCCATCTCAACTTTGGAAATAAAAATTTGTCTTACTGGTCTCACCTGGAGTGGAAGAGTTCATTGGTCCAGGCTGTGCTATGGAGGCCATCCAATAGCCAACCCAAGGCCTGGCCTTTTGTTGAGCATCTCCATTAGAGGTGCCTAGTGTAGGGGCAGAATGTTTCCCTTTTGATCACCATCATCATGTGAAATGATTCTGGGGTCTTCTCAGATCTTCCTTCATTCTCTGTGAAAATGCACAAGCAACTTTGTTTTATACAGTAGGGTAAGCATCCAGTCCTTCAGAGCGAGGGAGAAGGGGCTGAAGACCCAGCAGAAATGAGAGGGCTGGCTGCTGTAGCTGGTCATCATGTGGCTTAAAGACAGGCTGCCGGATCTGGCCTTAGAATAGAGGAATCCTCCACCATGTCAGAGGCAGATGTGTCTAGAAATGTTAGGGGTTTTCTCCTTCCATATGCTATTGGGGAAAAAAAAGTAAAGGAAGGCAGTGATTGGTTTTATCAATCCAGCAAAACACAGGGAAGATAGAATAAGATGTCACTTTACTTCGAAGCAGTAAAATAACTAATCCCAACATACAAAATAGCAATTTTCTCCAGGAAAGCTGTTGAAGAGGGTTTGGTGGTGGCCTTTATCCAAATTTGAAAAAGTTTAGGTATCAGGTATAATGACTAATCTCCATGAGTCTATGCCTAATGATAATGAAGAGACACTTATATCATGATATATATGAAATGTGTTAGAGAGGAAAGAAAATGGAAAATATCATAATGATTGGAAATGTACCTAAGGTTGCTCTTCATTCTGGTTTGATTTTTTCCAAACTTATTCTAGGCCTTATTTATTTATTTATTATATTTATTTATTTTAAGGAAACTTTAGATTATATAAATGTTACATAAGCAATTTAGAGGATTCCCATATGCCCCACTCCCTACCCCTCCCACACTTTCCAAACATTAACAACCTCATTCATTACTTTGGTATATTTATTACGATTGATGGACACATATTGAAGCATTTCCACTTGTTTGAGTGGCCTGTGCACTAAAATCTTCAAAACTAGTTACCTTTGGACTGGGTGTAGGTTTAAAGTTTTCTTATCAAGTTTTCTTATCAAGAGAATGTTGAACTCCTCCTATAAGCCAACCTCCTATGATTGCCTTTGATCACATTGTCACATCCTGAGATTTTCACAAAGGACATGGATGTTATTCCCTGAGAGCTGGGCCATGACTAGTATTCACACAAAGTTGTTTACTGATGAAGGATGCCAGTATTTTTCAGAAGTTCATGCCCTGGAAGATGACTTTTGAGATTGGTACATAAACACAAATGCATTGCTGCAGCTCTAACAAGAGGTGTTTTTTGCCTGAAAGGACTGTTATTTTTAGGCTGCAGAGTTTAAACACAGATATGCAAAGGTCACAAAGTTCAGTGACATGCTTTCAGTTTTCATATATTAACCATTTCCTGGCTCGTATTAATCAAATTGGACCCTTTTTCTATTTTCAAAATAGGTTAATTTGCTTTTTTTAAAAAGTCAAAATTCCTGTAGCTTCAATTATATTCCTGATAGCATTGCAAAGGAATTAATTTTATTATTGAAATTACTTTAATAATTTTAAATGTTCTTTTTGTAAAATGAAAGGAGAGCTCTATCTAGGCCTGTTGAAATGATCATATCCACTCTCCATCCCTCGCTCCCTACCTCCTTCTTTCCCTCCCTCCTCCCCTTCCTTCCTTCCTCCCTTCCTTCCTTCTCTACCTCCTCCCTTCTTCCTTTCTTTATCACTTTCCCTCTCTCTCTTACTGTCTTTCTCTCTTTCATTCTTTTGCCAAATCCCTCTATTCAATGCCAGCAGCATTTGTGGAGATCCAGTTCTCAAACTGTGGCAGAGAACAAAAAGAAGACATGCATCACCCCCTAGGAGAAGAGAATGAGGTGTGGGATTTGTCAGGAGACCTCAGATATTGAATTCCCACTGCCCTTCCCAAGGTCTTTCCAGCAGAGTGAAGCCCAAAGGGGTGGAGCACTAGGGGCAGGAAGCCCACAGTGTGACCATAGCTATAGCATATTCCATTCTGCAAATCATACAGGGCCACACATTTGTGGAATCATTTTCTGACCTGAGATAGGGAATTAGGGAAGAGAGCACACAGGAAGAAAGTCTCACACAATTTTTTATACATTTCCCCTCCTCCTGTGTGCAGGGCAGGTCTCAACTTTTCCTTAAAACTTGTGCTACGGATGGAGGGGTGAGATGGGAGGAGGTGATAGTTGTCCATTAAACAGCAAAGAGTGGCTACTTGACCCATTACCAAATCTAATGATCCTTTGCCAGGGGCAGAGAGAATCACAAACAATGTGCCAGTCTACTGGGAGTAGGGGTGGGATGCTGATTGCTAAACAATAGTGTGGGAAGACCCCTCCTCACCCCATGCTCCTGGTTGACACAGTCCCTTAGTGTTCTGACTCACTGTTAAAGCTAGTAATGAGAGAAATACAATACAGAAGAAAACCAATTTGGTAGTTCCAAGACTGGAATTCTGCCTGCCTCTTTCCATATACACAACAAAGTGAGAAATGCAACTCCTTCTCATTCCAGGGTGGTAATTAAGAGCCCAAAATATTCAGGGTCAGCCACCCAGGTTACTATGATCAGCCTGAATACTTAAGGAGTCACTTGAAAGAACTAAGAGTGTTATGGCACCTAAGAAAATTGGGACACATGTTCCTTACAATAAAAAATAACTCTGAAAACCCACTCTATTATAATATATTTGAAAATAAATTAACCTGCATATTAATATAATGAGTGAAACTTCTTTGGAGTTACAGAAAATTTCTTTCTAATCTTTTCACCATAAAGAAGTAAAAAACCTTCTAAGATGTCTATAAAGTTGTAGATCTTTTCTTTCTGTGCTTTATATACTAACATCTAACTTGTGCACTTCTGTTATGAGCAGGTCAAGAATGTCTTCTTGCTCCTCAACTTCCATCTGTATCCCCAAGTCTCTGTCCTTCAGGTGACTCACTCTGAGAAACAGCTCATCTAGATTGCTGTGGATCTTCTAGCAACAAGCTCAGAGGTGTGGGTTCTTTACTAAGCCTCAGCACTGATGGCAGAGCTGGGGCCTCCAGTGAAGGAGTCTGAGTTATCCAGTTTTTTGAGGTTTGGGTGGATGTCCTGGTAATTCCCTGCTCTTCTTTACCTGGAATCATTGCTTCTTTCAATCTGCTGCCAGGCTTGAAGTGAGGTGCATTGTTCTATAAAGTGTGTAGCTTTAATTTTTCTTTTTTTAAAGAAGGCACTACATATCCAAACTGGGACCAAGTATATGGGAAGCAGGCACTCAACCACTGAGCTACATCTGCATCCTAAGGTGTAGCTATTGAGATAGGCTGAATTGAATAATTGCCAGATTGCTCTGGGCAGGAGAAGGTGGTACAATTCTAAGGTGGGAGGCTGCCTTTCTGGCCCTCCCAGAGACATCCTGCAGCACTAGGCCACAGTCTAAGCCTTCCTGAGTTGCCTAGTTACATCACAATGACCAGATATAATTCTCTTCATTGTTATAGATTGAGTTCATATATCTAAACTAAATGTACTTTTTGTTTTTATTTTTATTTTAATGCAAACAACAATGTAGTTCACATATTTTGTACATTTTATTTTGCTCAATTAAATCATCTATCTAGTTTATATAGTTCACCTAGCACTATAAGTTGAATGCTCCTTTTTTTTTCTCTACAGAAATAATGTGATCTTTGCCAAATGTATTGTGTTTTGAAAAATGCATGTTTTCTTCCCTGCGCTTTATAAAATATTTTTTTCATTTTTCAGTTGCTTATCATGCAATGTTATTCTCCCTTCATCTATACAGTTAAGTATGTTTCGCCAATAGTATTGTAGCCTTTCTGTGGCTACACATTAAATTTTCCAGTTCCATTGGACTTTCTTAGGTTTTGCTGAACAACACACACCAACATCTTTACTGGGAGAATGCAGGATGCTTGAAATGAAAATATTTATGACACTTTATATTTCTTTCCAATTTTTTCTTAAATACTTAGCATTATATTGTCCTTTAGTAGCTAAATAATTGCTCATTTCATTGCTTTTGTAAATCTAAATTATTGACAAACATATGTCTTTTTAATCCTTTAAAAATCTCTTACACTAATGGTAAGGAGTATTCTGAAGAAAAAAAAAGATATGAATTTCTATTCAAGACATTACACTTATAGTATTGTTGATTGTAGACTTATTGAAATAAATCCCCCATCACGTGTGTTCATCATGACTACACTGAAAATTAAAGCCAACTTTTGAACCACAGATGTTCTTAGTAGTTTTGGATAAAGAGCATTGAAAATTACTTGCTTAAAATATCTAGTGGAGGTTATAAATAGCTTACCTAGATACTTGAGAAATTCCATCAGAAAGAAGACACTATAAGTTAGGGTCCATTGAAATGCTACAAATAAACATTTTAAAAGCACACAAACATAATATTAGAAACAAAGCATTCCTTCAACAGTTTCATCAGTAGTGTCAGTACTTCTGAGGAAAGGATGAGTAAACATGAAGATAAGCTAATAGGCAATAATCAAACTGAAAGAATGTTTAAAAAAGAAAAGAATGAAAATGAGAAAAAAAAAAATCCAAGACTTGTGAGATAGTATTGTACAATGTATTTAGAGTTCTACAAAAAGGGTAGAGAAAGAATGGAGCAGAAGAAATATTTAGGGAGATAATGGACAAGAATTTTCCAAAAATAAGAAAAGATATCAATTCATGGGCCAAAAATGTAAGTGGAACTCCAGAAATGATAAAAACTAAAACATATCAATCAATCATAAAACACATCTAGATTCATCACACTCATTGTTGAAGAACAAATATGAGAATACAATTACAAAACAGTCACAGGAAATACATATCAATATAGTACAAAAAACATAATTATTATAAAAGACTCGCCATGCATTATTTTCAATGCTAGAAGAAAATGTAAAGATATACTTAAAGTAATGAAAGAAAAGGCATTCAATACCCACTGAAAACAACTTTTCAAAATTAGAACAAAATTAAGACTTTTTCAGAATATTAACACACACACTCAGAGAAATAATATTCTGTGGGCAGGCTTGCATTTTAAAAATTATTTAGGCCAGACCATGAAAACAGAGGGACACTAAAGATATATATAACTGACAAAGAAAATGAAAAAATTGAAGGCAAATCTGTCAAATATTTGATTTTTAAAATGTTAATGGCTTTAAAATAACTCCCTAAAGCAATACTAGATTGATTAATTGCTGGGTTTAAATCATATAGAAATGCACAATTTATGGCAAAAATAACAAAACAGAAAAGACGAATAGAATCTTTACTACTTTATGGTTCTAGTGTTATAAGTTATGTGGTATATTAATTTAGGTGATAAATTAAATAAATATAAACTAATTTCTAAGGCAACCACGAAAAAGAGAAAAAACAAAAATTGCAAACATAAGGGATTAAGGCAAGGAAATAACTAGCCATCCACAAATATTAATAGGATGTAACAATATGTTATAAAAAAAACTTTTATTTGTTAAATTTGATAAATTAGAAGAAATGCACAATTCCATATGTATTTGCCATCTGCAGAAATGGATAATGTCTTTAGTCTTATTTCTCTTAAATAATTGAATTTTTCCTTAAAAGCTTTAAAAATGACAAAAAAATCTGAACTTGTTTTTAAAATGTAAAACTCTCACCTTTCCTTCACACTGGAATGTGGATAGAGGGCTATGTGACACCTCTACAACCTTGCAGAAATGGGACAGCATGTTGGAAGGTAGCAGAACAACCTCATAAGAAAAATTTGTGTCCCAGGATTACCTCAAGGGAAAAAGCCATCCACAAAGCCAATTCAGCTAAAGTCTGCATGGTCACACACAAGGATTATACTTTTTCTTTTGTTGGACCACTCAGTTTCTGAAATACTTTCTTATACCAAACAGTCTGTACTTGACAAATACAGGTTCTCTTCCCTGTCTAATCACATACCTGAAAAATCAATTTCCTTTACAAAGTTCTTTCTTTCAAAAATAAGTCTATGCATGTATATTTAACAACATTTAGCAACTATCTCCAAAATTACACTGTCTTCTATTAGCAGCTCTAATGAAATCTGCCAACAACATACCCATTTCAAAAATCTCAGTATTTGTTAATACTTTTTAATCAATTAAAGTTATATAGTATATGTTTTCAATTCTGACGAGTAGTATAATTTTGTAGAAACTATGTCACTTATAAATTTGTGATTATATTAAATTGTAAGTTTGTGATGTGAAGTGACAAGATAAAACTGATGTTTAGCAGTATCACTGCCCCCTACACTGAGATGAGAATCAAAGAGGATAAGGCAGAAGCCAAAAACAATCAAGAAGGTTGTGGCAATAATATAAGAACTGAGATGATGTCACATATAAATTGGTGATTAGGAATGTGAGCTCTAAAGTCAGTCTGACTGAATTCAAATTTGAACATGACCTTTAACATGTTGTCTGACCATAAACATGCATTAAAAACTTGTTGTACCCCGGTTTCAAAATCTGTAAATTTCAACTATACAAATAAATTTATTGAAGGCACTCTTAAAAATGCTGGGGATTAATTATTGACAAAAATCTTATGTGCACTGAGGTTTAATGATGGGGAAAAAGAGATTAAACAAAAGATATAATCAAAATATATACATGTTTGTTAAGGATCACTGCTATAGAAAACAAATGCAGCATTGATGAGGGGTGGGGCAGATGGGCAGGTATGATTTTAATAGGGTGGTAAGGGATGGTCTTATGAGGAAGAGGATGATCAAATATCTAGTCAGTTATCTGGGGAAAAGGAATTTAGGGAAGAAGAAAAATTGGAAATATTCCACGCAGCTTCAGAACTAATGTGAACAGTTCTACTGATGATAAAATACGGTTAGTAGGTCAGTGTGGCTGCTCCAAAATGAATGTGATAGGCACAATGATGAATGTGATGATTTCACAAAAGTAAGGAGTTGCGGCAAGATCAGGTTAGAAATGTAGGCTCTTGGAAAATTTTTTATATTTACTGTTAATTTTACATTGTCTTGTAGATTTTTTTAAGAGAAGTGACATGATACAACCTACATTTTAACATTATCACTGTCCCCTACATTGATATGAGGCTCAAAGGAGATAAGACAGAAGAGGAAGAAAATCTAGAAAACTGGCAAAAATATAAGAACTTAGAGGATAGGTTTTTGGCTTGGGTGGTAGCAGAGCAGGGACTGAATATTAGTAACAGCCCAAATATATTCTGCACAGAAAATCAATATAATATCTTGATAGAGTAGATTTTAGGTGTGTAATATAGAGAAAATTCCAGGATGACACAAGTTTTTGCCTGAACAAGAAAGAGTTGGCTACTCATTACCTGAGATCAAAATTTAGATATTGCAAGTATCTACCTGAGAGATATCTTGTGAAGATAATGTACGATAATTATTTGCCTGAAAAACTTTTAATATTGTCTGAAACTAAGTATGTGCTCAGTAAATAAAATCTATTTTTACCATTATTATATAGCATTAATCAAATACTTACAAATATATTTTTCATATTTTTTCAGGCTCATTCTAGTCTTATATTCTTTATCATTTTTTAAATAACTCAAGATTTACGATACATAGAATTTTGAGCTACCACCATAAACAAAAGTATTTTGTCTTAAAAATACTTCAGACCATGTCTTACATAAAATGATATGTGTTGATTTGAATAAGGAAAGTAGAACAATGTAAACAGTGTTTTCACATTGCCCAAAGTTTATATTACATTTATTTAATAACATTATAAATGATTTCTAGAATATGTTATAAGAGAACAGGGAAGTCTGAATTTAATTACGGGATAAGCAATTCCCGATCTTAATACTGTCTATAATGTTAGAGAAACTGTTGAACATCATTGCCAAGAAAAACCAAAAGAATACATTTTCTAAATAATAGAAATGTGTATAAATCAAATAAAGTCCAGCACAGTTAATGAAAAAGACCCGAAAATATCAAGGGCCTATAAATGCAAGAAAAAACACAATGCATATATAAGAAGAGAGAGTAATTTTAAAAGTACAGTATTAACAAAAATAATGTTTATCAAAGGCAAATTTGTAAACAAAGCAAAGAGAACTTGTAACAAATATATTCTAGAAAACATAGATTACAGAGCAAAATAAATATTAATAGAATAATTTATACTGTATGATAAGTTAAAAATTTCATAGCAATTCAGGATGTAGAGGGTAATAAAACAGAGTTTACTTATTTGAATAAATTAATAGACAGTGAAGAATTTGTGAGAATTTATTAAAAATTTAATGCTATAAAATATTTTGAACTTTAATATTTCAAAAATCACTTAAGAAAATGAGCAAATGTGATTCTACAATTAAAGCATAAATATAAATTAAAAGAATACAAATCACTAGAAGGCAAAAAATATATCTAACAATTGCTTAAGTTTAAATAAAAATAATAAATACAGGAACATGAAGAAAGCATACTTTCTGAAATATATTTTGAATAGTAGCAAAATTAAAACTGCAATTCTGGATTATGTAGAGGTAATTTTAAAAAGAAATCTTAGTTAATGCTTAAAATGTACAGGGTTTTTATATGGAATAATGGAAATATTTTGGTACATTTCATATATAAGATTATTCAAGCACACCCTGAACAAAGTTATCAAAACTGATTAGGATAAATCTATTTTATTTAATAATTCAAAGTATTTTCCAGATTTCTTCAATGTTCTCATATACATTTTCTATAACATAACTCTATCAGTATATTTTACTTTTCTAAGATCAAATATTGAAGTGCTCTTTTATTTCTTTTAGCACTTTGTTTCTTTATGAATAAGATTAGCCAAAAATATTCATAAAGTACCAACAAAAATTCTCGTAACAAAACTACTGCAAGTTAAATGCATTGTAGAAATGTAAGCATTCTGAGGATTATGGTCGAAATTTTTTAGAATTACATTAAATTCTTTCAAATTTTCATATGATTTCATCTTCTAAATAACTCTATGGGTATAAAATTACTTATCTGCTTTACCATGGAAATAAATTTCAACCTTCAGTGACTTACTAAGAAATATACAGCAAAACAGCTGACAGTTATGAAATCTAAAATCAGGGTTTTCTACTCCAAAAAAAATACTCTTTGAAACCATACTAAATTTCTTCCCTACAAATAAATTGAATGCATTCCTGAAAGCGCTCTTCCTAATAAAATTCTCTGAAATTGGAATATGCATGGGAATTTTTATAATATAACTTGAATATTAATAAAACTTTTTTTCAAGCCCACATTGGTAGCCCATAAAATCACATATACTTAAACGACAGAATTAACACATATTTCATGACATCCAATTACTATGTATATTTCTTAAAAGTTAATCTTGGATATGTTCCAGAGAATGCATAACTTAATAGAGGAAGATTCAAGGTAAATGCAAACTAATTAAAGGACTCTTGCGTATTTAGAACGAAATTAAGTAAGTACTGAAATAGAAAAGAAAGAAAAGATGTACTTTAATATTTAACATTACTGTCACTTATATTTCTTGGAAAATTCTCTCTTCTGCATGATTCTAATGAAAGCATTTTCACCTCTTTGTTCCTAAGACTATAAATGAATAGATTCAGCATGGGGATCACCATAGTATAAAAGACAGAGGCCACTTGATCCTACCCAAGGACTAAGATATCTTTGGTTTTGAATAAATAACTCTTACTGCAATAATGGATTGTGACTCCCAGGAGGTGGGAAGCACAGGTAGAGAAGGCTTAAAGTGCTTTCCTGAAGAGGAATTAATTTTAAGGATAATAAACAAAATAGATATGTAGGAAACAGACTGTGCTGAGTCACCATTACGTCTAAACTACCACAAATCATTATCATGATTTCAGTGTCACTAGTGTCAGTGCAGGAAAGGGTTAAAACTGGTGCTAAGTCACAGTAAAATAGTAGACTACATTGGAGCCACAGAAATGCCAACTGTTCATGAAAAGAAAGTTGACTAATGATTCAATAAAATTAATCATGTAAGACCCAGTGATGAGGGCATGGCAGAGTCTCCTGGATATGACAACTGGGTAGTGAAGAGAATGCAAATAGCTACATAATCGTCATAGGCCATTGAATAGAGAAGGAAAAATTCAGTAACAGACAAGAAGAAGAAAAAAAAATCTGGTAAAGCAGCCCATGAATGAAATATTATTGTTGAAAGTCAGTAAGTTTTAGGTTTGAAGGCCATTGAGTAAATGAGGTTAAGGAATGACAGGTAACTGAAGAAAAAGTACATGGGTGTGTGAAGCTGGAGATCCAGACGAACTATCAGTATGATCCCTGCAGTTCCCAGTATGGCAATCGGGTATATTGGGAGAAATAGAATAAAAAGAAACCACCGGATCACTTCAGAGTCTGTCAAGCCAATAGGATAAAGTCAGGTACATTCGTATTTATCCTTCTTTTCATAATAGAAATCAATTTTTGTAAACTGTTAAGTAATGAAAGGTGATATTAAGTATAAATGATTTCAAAACTCTTTTTCTCTTTAGGAGTGATCTGACATTTTTTTTAAAAAATCAGCTCAATATTTAAGAAATCCATAATAAATAGTAGTTTGCAAATATATCTGAATAAATCTTATTTTGTCAGCCAGTTTGTAAACTAGACAAACGTAAATATTTGAAAATTGTATAATAGAGAAATTTTTGTATATATGCACATATATAGCATAATTAGAATGAACATGACTTTGTTATAAATATTTTGCCTCATTAGCACATTCATCCAGGCGAAAACATTACATCATGGGTATAATTCTTGTACACACTTTTAGATGAGAAAAAAAACACAAAATGTTATCTACTTAGAGTCACAAATATTAAGTATTGTTGTCCCAGTACTTCTACCATGATTGATGTTGTCCAGAGATCAAGCTTATAACTTATATTTAATTTCAGCAATTCAAAAAAACAATGCTTGTTTTCTAATAAACAATGATATAGTGTTTGAAAGCATCATTTACTGATCTTTTCTTTCCTATATGTTTTAGTAAAGATGACAGATCAGATATTATATCTGTATGTGCATTAATTATTACTGAACACATGTTACTATGAATTTTCAGATATATTTTTCACAGATTATTTAATCAAATTTCTTCCAAAAATTATATTTTCAAAATATATTCATTGTTTGATGGCTCTGATTATATCAGTTCTATATTTCTATTTCTATAAATCTTAGCATTACCTAGTCAGATCTACATGTTATATATATGTATATGCATATCCTTCTAATAATAGACCCAAATTTTCAGATAAATTAAATTGTTCTAACATTGAAATTAATACTTAGCATGAGTCAAAGTTGTTGAAAAACTTCTTACAGTATTATCTGTGTAGAAATTTGTCAACCTCTAGTTTCTCTTACAACAAAAATATGAAAACAATTTATGAAGCCTGATATTTCTGTGATGTAGTATTTGCTTCCTTTGAGTTAAATTATGTTTAATTTTTAGTGCATTTTTTAGGTCAAATAAATCAAAGAAAAATTTTGTTCTGTTTCTGATCAAATGGAAAAACACAAAGAAATTGTGTCTCACCTGTGTTCCTGGAAGCTACTGTGAACACGAGCAGGGCAGAGTATCCCATGTTTTTCACCTTGATATTTTCAAGGCAACTCTTATATTGAGTATTGTGGACAATGCAGTATTTGATCATCTCTGAAACTAATTTTCAAGGACGATTGCTTGACAAGATTCCAAGGATGAAACTTCAAGGACTAATGCATCTGTGTCAGGTTTGTAACAGAAATTTGCCTTCCCCTTAGAAGCCACATAATTGTGAGCAGCATTTTCGGTATTCCTTTGTGATGTTCTGATTTATGAATGGGTAAAAGTGTAAGTATTTCTAGAGAAATGCTTAATTAATCTTTGGATGAAAAGCCTGTTCATTAACAATCAGGAAAGTAATACCATATTTTTCACAATGAAATAATTTAATATTAAAAATGTAACACTATCATAGGATTGAAAACTGTTCATCATTCAAAAATTATTAAACAAACAAATTTTTTTTAAAATGGAGATCATTCCTAAGTGTTATTTCTTAGATTTATTTTCTTTTCCTTTGTGCATATAAAGCTTCCTTATATGTATGCTTATATATTTATATAATTTTACCACGGCTGAATTTCAGTCACTTTTATTTAATATTATTTATTAACTATTATCACCTTGACCAATGTTAAAAATCACACTTGAAAAATCCACAATTTCAAGAATTTTGCATTGACTGGTGAATGCCCCAGTTGAAGAATGGGCATTTTTAAGTCATCACAAGGAAAATCTGTTTCTCCAGTCAAGCTAGTGAGTATTAACTAATTCATCAACACAGCAGATATATTGTTTTATTCAACCACAACAATTTTTGTGCAACTTATATTATTTTTAAAGTATTGTCTTCTATTATATTAAAATAAATAGGAGAGAATAAAGTAAAAATCATTGCTGAGATAAGTACAGTTTCTATAATTTTATTAATGGCCCAAAGCATTCTTCCTCTATATACAATTATATGAAATCCATTCTTGTAAATCCTTCATTAATTATTGATAATGAAATCAATTTGCATGAAGAATTAGAAGCAACTCCTACAAGGAAACTGTTTACATGACAAAATTTTATGACACAAGCTAATAGCATGGATAAAAGGAATTTCAAAACAATATATTAAATATTTATTGAATTTTTGAATGTACAATTATTCACTTCAACAAAAATCCAATGTTAATGAGAAATATTTATTTGCAGATTAAAAAGCCAACATAAATTTATTTCACAATAAGTGACTTTGGGTTTTAAGATGTTCATCTCAATAGGGTCTTCTTGTTACTTGAAAATTGCAGATAGAGTTTTCCTTAAAGTATTAAAATTAAATTTTATAGTCATTAAGTGTACATTCAAATAATACAATAGTCAAAGAAAGAAATAATAATACAAAACTTCTTTTGACTAAACTTTTTTGCCGAATCTTTATTGTAGATTTCCACTATATGATCTCTAATAGTAACATTATGTTGGCAGATGATGATGAGTAAGAAACAAAAAGGAAACATGGCTTATTTGACCTAAATTTCAACCAAATTAAATGTTATCCCAGAAAATTAATCATTGTCATTGTATTTTTAATTTTATTTATGCTTTTAATTTTCTCAATTCTTCCTATTATTTGAAGCTCTGTTAAGGAATTTTGGCTCTATTGTTATTTTATATTATCACTTACATTTCTAGAATATGAAAGTCTAATTTTCTAATAGTACTACTTTCCTCATTTGTATTTATATGCTTATATTTACAGGAACACATTTTTACACCTTTTACTATTCATTTATTTCTTATAGACATCATATAGTTGTGTCTTTCTTTATAACAGAAATGATTACAGGGTCTTTTATTGGAGTGTTTACACAACTTAAAATTAGAATAATGATTTATGTGCTATTTTCATTTCATATCATAATGAAGAAAGGCAAGGGTGTTACTCAGCTTGGTACATTTGCTCGGCATAACAGAATTGACAGGCACTGATCTAGGCTAGGAAGGAAAAGTGGCTCTATTTGCTGGTGGGAGACCAGAGATATATAGTCTCAAATCACAACCCAATTAAGGGTATTTCTCACAGCCTTTATACTGGTTTAAACAAAGAAAATTTATAATCAGGATGATATTTCCAAGAAGGACCTGGACAATAAGTTTTTTGCTTCATCATTTAATCTTAAAATATACATGGTCCCTGGGTCTGGCAATCTTGGGGTGGGTAATAAGGATGAGAGTGTGGTATGGATGTCAAGGCTTAGATAAGGACAGATGTGAAGATACAGATAAGGACTGATGTGAGTAAAGATAAGAGCAAGGAAGTGCATAATTATACATTTTTGGTGGAGTTAAATCTAGTTAATATTAAATCTCTATCTCTGCCCACCTCCTGACATGTGAGCAAGAGTTAAGTTAAATTTCTTTAACATTGTGAGGTTAATGTTTAACCTTAAGTACAATGCCTTAATATTTATGCTATACTGGTTTTTTCTAGTACTACAATATATTGTGAAAATTCTGATAATTCTCCTTGGACTTCTTTTGGTTAATATATTATTTACTATTAA
This sequence comes from Cabassous unicinctus, assembly GCA_029593785.1. Taxonomy (NCBI): domain Eukaryota; kingdom Metazoa; phylum Chordata; class Mammalia; order Cingulata; family Chlamyphoridae; genus Cabassous; species Cabassous unicinctus. Next base: position 17,777 of record JAQZBX010024128.1, read on the forward strand.
ATTTCATTTTTCTGATGGATTTTTTAAACATATTTCATTGCATTATATTGTTAATATTGGCTCTGAGGATACAATTTACATCCATAAATTATTTTATTGCTCTTAATACTATTATGATTGTTTCCAGGCAGTGAAGTTGGCAGCTTAAGACACTTGAGAGTCTGTTCACCCACAGAATCTTTCAAACACTACAATCAAGGGCCACATTATCTTCCACAAAACTCCAGAGAATAATTAGTTGATTGCAGTAACAGGGTGAGTCCTGAATCAAGAAATGTAACCTAAAACTGTTAGTGTTCAAACTCTTGCCTCAGGTTGAGCTTCTTTATGGGAAAGCTAAACTCTCAAGGAGACCATCAAGCAACACAGCAAATTTCAAAAGACAGTAAAGGGTTTTTTGCAATGATTTTTTTGTTGTTGATGTTAATTCTTGACACTCAGTGTTGTATTTGACATATAACAGCTGAGAACCATCTTAAGAAAGAGAAAATTCAGGGTTTAAACCCCATAGTTAAAATATTAAAACTTAAAATTTTGCATTGTGAACAAAAGTTTACAAGGCAAAGACAAAAAATCACGGCTCATCCAAAGGAACAAGAGAAAACATAAATCACCAAAGAAGAGAGAAGAGATTAGGAGGAATATTCAAAGAACTAATGGCAGAAAATTTCTCTAAGTTAATGAAAGGCATAACCACACATTCAAGACCAGTGACAACAAATGGGATAACAAACCTGCCAACAAACCTGGACAGTAAAACTGTAGAATGAAATGTCAAAGAGAATTTTCTGAAAGTTGGAAAAGAACAGCAATGTGTTACATAGAAGGCAGTCCTTATATGACTAAGAACTGATTTATCAGCAAAACCATAAAAGGCATGAAGGCAGTGGTTTGAGAAAGTTAATTACTGAAAGAAACAAATACAACAGCAAATTTTATATCCTCTAAGAGAATCTTGAAAATGAAGGAAAGATTAAGACATTCCCAGATTTAAAAAAAACAAAACAAACAAACAGAAAAAAAACTGAACTGATCATCACTGCTAGACCTGTGCTAGAAGCCATGCTACAGGGAGTTTTTCATATTAAAAGGAAATAACACTAGAGACTGGATCAAAGCAGCATAAAGGAATAAAGAATTCTGGTGAAAGTAATCATATGGGTAATTATAAACCCTCATATAATATAGTATTTTTGTATATAATCCACTTTAATTTGAACAGGTTCTAAAAATCACATGTTTGAAAAGAAATGGCAATTCTATGGTTTAGGCTATTTAATGTGTAAAGATATAATACATAACAAGTACAACAGAAAAATGATGGGATGGTAGGGTATAGGAACAAAGTTGGTATAAAATCAAATGAGATTTTTAAAGATTTTAAACCTTGATTTAAGCCCAATGATAACTAAAAAGAAATTATCTGAAAAATAAACAGAAGGAAATGAGAAGGGACTCAAAATACTAAAATACAAAAATCAAATAGATATCACAATAGACATTAACAGAAGATTTAAGGGGCATAAGGTATAAAACAATGTGCAAATAGTAAAAATTGCCAAAGAAAGTTCAGCATTATCCACTACTACTTTAAATGGAAATTGATTAAATTCTACATCCATGTGCAGAGATTGAACAATGGTTAATACTATATGCTCTTTACAAGAAAATCAACTTAAACTCAAAGACACAGCTTGGTTCAAATTAAAAGGGTGGGAAAAATTTCATGAAAATAGTAACAAAAAGAAAGCTAGAGTAGCTGTACTAATAGTTCAAGTTATTTTGAAGTCCAAAACTGTTAAAAGGGACAGATAAGTACAATTATCTATGGATAAAGCATCATCAATAAGAAGACATAAGAATTATAAATATATACACACTGAAACAGCAGAACCCACAATAATGAGACATATTTTGACACTTTTGAAAGCAGAAATAAATGGTTCCATGATCTATTAATAAACATTAACACAAACATTTAAAAATGGTAAGACTATAGATAGAAGTTAAATAAGAATTTGGAAGATGATAGTGATATTATAAGCAATCTAGAGCTAAGAAATTTATGAAGAACACTTCAACAAATAAGAACAGAATACATTCTTCTCTAGTGCACACAGGTCATTCTACAAAATAGGCCATAAGCTAGGTCACAACATAGGACAATAAACTTAACAAATTTGAAATGACACAAGAAATGTTCTCTAACAACATTGAAATGATGCAAAATATCAGTACCAGAGGTATAAATGGAAAATTCACTGATACATCTTGAGGTGAATGAACAAAAATAAAACATGACAAATCTTAGAGATGCAGGAAAAGCAGTGGTGAGAGAAAAAATTATAGCACAGAATTCTTACAACAAAAAAAAGTGGAAATATTTAAAAAAGGTGATGCAATCTCACAATTTGAGGTACAACAAACAGAACAGCATGATAAAACGATTATAGTGGAGATGATTGAAATAGAGAATAAAACACAATCGAGGACATAAGTGAAGCCAAAAGATATTACTTTGTAAAGGTCAATAATATTAACATTATTTTATGAATCCCAAAAAAATAAATGTTTGCAAACAAATCTATTCTTCTGGGTGTGACAACTTTTTTATTATATTGGATTCACTTGAGAGGCCTCTGATTAAGTTTACTTGATAAAATCAATTTTGAGCTTTAGATTGCGCTATGTCAGATAGGCGTAACTCAGGTTGAGTCCCTGCCCTCTTGGTGGGCTGATATAAATAGATGCTCATTCAAGAAGTCATGCAGAAAGAGAGAGAGTTGTGTCATTTTTGATCCTGGTGCACTGGAGAGAGAAGACCCATTCATGGAGATATCCTCCATGGGTATAGCTTACAGCTGACTCCCATGAAGCCTTAACAGGAAGAGGAATCCCAGGAAGGAGAGACTAGGCATAGATTGCCTGCCATGTTGCTTCAACATGTGCGAGGAGACTTTCAAGAGAAAGTACCTCATATGGTCCCTTGAGATGGACATTACCCAGCCTTGAGACTGTAAGATTTTACTGTAAATAAATATCATTTATAAAAGCCAATCGAATTCTGGTACTTTGCATGAGCACCCCTTTGACAGATTAATACAACTACCTACACTGACTCAAGAAGAAATAGAAGACCTCTACTGATAGAGATCAAATCAGTTATCAAAATATCCCAACAAGAAAATTCCCAAATCTGAAAATGTACCTATATTACACATGTTTTCCCTCTCCCTATCCTTAGAAATTCCAATGGCCACTGCCTACAAATCAATGATATAATTTCCTCAGTTGCTAGAATCATAATAAGCCTATAGTAGAATATCAGTAAGTCAATTTTAGTCCATACTTCATTCCCCAATCCTGAGGAATCTGGGATGGTTATGCCTAAACCACTTGAAAGACATTGCAACAACAGATACAGGCCATTATATATCTCACCATAACCTACAAAATTATGCAGGAAAGATTGTAAACTACATTGTAAAGTATAATCCAGGCTTAGTGGTAATGCTCCAAAATGTGTTCATCATTTTGTAACGAATGTTGTTGATGTGGGAAAATGTGGGAGGTATAGGGAGTGGAGCATATGGGAATTTCCTATGTTTTTTTTGTGTAACATTTATGTAATCTAAGTGACTTTTAAAAAAAATAAAAATATATGTTCAAAAAAATCCCAACAAAGAAAATCACAAGCCCACATAGACTCAATGGTGAATTGTACCAACATTCCAAAAACAACAATCCTCCACAAAATTGAATCAGATGGAATGCTTCTGTGGCAGTTTGAGTATGAATCCCAATAAAAGAAAGCATTTGTTTTTAAACTAATCTATTCCTTTGGGTGGGATACCATTTGAATGCATTAAATTTGGTTGAAGTCCTTTTGATTAGATTACTTGATAAGATCCATATAAGTCTATGGGTTGAATTATGTCAGTGAGCTGTGACTCAGGTTGAGTGTCCTCCCAAATGCTAGGTCTGATATAAACAGAAATGCAGAGAGACACAGGCACAGGAGAAGGAAGCTGCCATATTTAATCCTGCCATGTAAGAGAGAACCTGATGATCACATAAGCAAGAATTCCCCAAGTCTCTAAGCCCAAGAAGTAGCTCAATAGGAGAGAAGGCCTTCTATATGCCTGATAACATACAGCTGAACTCTGAAAGAGGGTGAAGCAGCCAAGACTTCTATATGAGGCCTGGAAAGAGACAAGTCCTATGCCTGGTTGCCCTCAGCTGAGCAGAACTCTTGGCAGAGATTTGTGGCCATCTTCCTTCAAAATGCGGCAGCTTACATTAGTTTGCTAATCTCTGATTGTGACTCAGATTTGTCTTTTCACAGCCTTGGAACTGTAAGCTTTTGCCCCAAATAACTCCTCCTTATAAAAGGCAACCCATTTCTGGTAATTTGCATTGGCAGCTCTTTTGCATACTAAACAATTCCTAACTTATTCTAGTGAGTAGCATCACACCAATACAAATGCAAGATAAAGATACCACAATAATGTGAATATTTATAAATGAATACTTACAGAATGAACAAATAAAATTCAAGAGCATGTTAAAGGAATTATACAGCATGATTAAGTGACATTTAATCCAAGTATTCAATAGTGGCTCAATATTAAGAAAACCAATTAATCCAAAGCACCTCATCAATAAAATGAAGTAAAAAAAAACATAAATAATAAAATTAAAACATAACCATCTATATTGACTCAGAAAAAAATATATTTGGATAAATCCAGCACTCTTCTTGTAAAAACAGTGAAAAGTCTTGGGATATTAGGAAATTAACTCAAATGATAAAGGTCATTGTGATGTTTAGGCTAATGTGTCAACTCAGCCAGGTAATTGTGCCCAGTTGTTTGATCAAGAAAACACTTGGCTAATTGTAATACAAGGACATTTATGGACTTTAGTCACTAGTGAGTTTACTGCATAGATAGATGATTACATCTACATCGATCAGGGAGATTGCCTTCAGCAATGAGTGACTCTTTATCCAAACAGTTGAATGCCTTAAAAAGGGAAGTGCTTTCAGCATTCAGAGAGAATTTCCCAGTTTATCAGCCAATGTCTCCTGGAAACTCATCAAGGACCTTCATTGGACTTACATTGGAGCACCTGGTTTGCAGAATCTGGACATGTGCACCCCCATGGTCACATGAGAGACTCTTCTAAAATCTCATATTATTGACAGATATCTCCTGTTGATTGTGTTTCCTTAGATAACCCTGCCTAATACAATCATATATGAAAATTCCACAGCTAACATCATATTCAAGGGTAATACAAGGATGAACACTGTCACAAGTATTATTCATCATTGAAATGTGTGTTCTAGTAAGAGGAACTTGACAAGAAAAAATTAAAAGCATCCAAATCAGAAAGGAAGTAGCAGAATTTTCCTTGATTTCAGATAACATGATCCTATATAGAAAATTCTGAAGAATCTCCACCACCACCAAAATCTAATAACTAATTCAGCAAAAGAGTCAATATATACATCAGTCAATATATACATATTGCTTGTCTCCAAGATGAATGTAGACCACCAAGAGAATATGGGGACTCCCTGAAGACTTTGGTAGATATATTGGCTGTTCTATTGCAGGAAGAAGAGCAGTTGCATCGGAATAAGGAAAGGGGAGACCACCACATAGCCATGGCCATAGCATGGGTCTTTCTAGGAACTCTGCATATGGCTAACCAAGCAGAACTAGTGGTGAAAGTCTCTGTTCACCATTTAGAGGAGGAATTAAAACTAGAAAGATATATGCACAAGAACAGGCAGAGATGAAAGTTTCTTTATCTGATCACCAGCTTGATTATCAATTAGAAACCTTAGTATGCATATATGCTCAGTCTACACACCACAGGTTGCCTCAGGTACAGGTTCTAAGACGTGGAACCTAAGGACTCTTGCTTAGATGAGGAAAAGGAAGAGGAGTGGCAGGTAGAAGATGAGGAGCCAATAAGGGTGCATACCATAATAAAACAAAGTGGCAGGCATTACACTTCCAGTCCCTTGGGGCCCAGCAATTCCAACCCTCTGAGGAAAAATTGCATTGCTTGTGATTATGAAAGTCTATAGCATGCCAAGGTAGGTTATTTAGGGCAGAGGTACAGGCAAAAATCTAGAGTCACTGTTTAACTGACTTCTAAGTTTATGGGACACTGGAGAAGAAGGAGTTGTACTATCTGGAGTGGAGATGAGCAAATTAACCTCTACACTCATCCTTCTCTGCACTAGTGTCTATATACCACCTCCAACTGGGCAAAAAACGCATTGCTCCTAGTTTGGTAAGTCGCCAGATGAAAAGCTGCCTGGCCTAACAAAGGAGATATACCCCATACCACCTCCACTGGCAATATATGGAAGAGTTAAATGGTCTTTTTCAGGGCTTGGACATGAAGCATGCAATTTATGCTGTCAAATTTGTGAGAAAAGATGCCTAAGCTTTTATGGCAGGGATGAAAAATACTTTGCTACATGCCATGCCCAACCATTATTATGGACCTAGTTTATATATTCCTGACAACTTATATAACACTTCACAAGCTTTAAATCATATGCAAGAGCACATACAGTACATTGATAAATTATCTATTGACCTCCTATCTGACTGATTTAATTCCCTTTCCTGGCCCTTGTGACATGTCTTCATAGGTCTACTAGCTTTTGTTGGAGGACTCATTATTCTGTTGTGTGTTATGCTGTTCTTGTGGAATATGGATGCAATGTGTGTCCTAGGGTAAGTTGCAGCTCTAGTGTGGGAGTGGACAGTAGGAACCCAAGGCCTGGGCATCTCCTACTTAAATGTGGTACAGCCCAAAGCTCTTAACTACCTGCATGTCCCACAAACTAGTTAAACAATGCCTATGATCAGTTGAATTTTTAAAGAAATGGAAAGTCATTCCTTAAATATATATGGAATTTCAGATGTTCTTAAATAGCAAAATCTTATTGAAAAAGAACAAAATTTCACACATGATGTGAAAGGCACTATCACCAATACCGCAGAATGAGTGTGCTTAAACAAGAATATACTGCTTCATAATTTCAGAAGTTGGAAGTCCCAAGTCAAGGCATTGGGAAGGCAATGCTTTCTCCCCGAAGTTTAAAGCAATCTAGTGTGGCTTATCTACAAATGTTGGGGTCCATTGGTTTACATCTCTGCCTTCTGTCACACAGTAATTTCTCTCTACTTGCATCTGGTTTTCCAGTTTTCAATGGCCTCTACCTTCCGTCTTCTCCCAGTTAGTTTCTCCAACTGCATCCAAATTTCTTCTGCAAGTTCTTGTACTATGTATTGAGGCCTGATTCAATAGGGCTACACCTGACCTAAGTATAACATTTTATAAAAATCCCATTTCCATGGGTTTCTATCCACAGAAATGTAGATTAAGTTTAAAATGTGTCGGTCTTGGGGGAACATAAGTGAGCCGACCATACTTCCTGATTTCAAGAGCCACTACACAGCTATAGTAACCAAAACAGTTAAGTAATGACATAAACAGAGAACAATGGAAAAACATAAAGCATTCAGAAATAATCCCATTTTCAAGATTGATTTTTTATCCCTCCTTTATTTTATTATTTTAAAAATATATATTTTTATTACAGAAGTTCTGAACTTACAAAACAATCATGCATGTGTGGAATTCTCATATTTGTCAACATATCTTTGCCAACATACCACACTGTTGTGGAACATTTATTACATATTTTGAGATATCATCAGAATATTACTGCTAACTATAGTCCATAGTGTACATTTGGCATATTTTTTCAATACCCCTGATTATTAACACAGTACCTCTTTGACTTTGATAAGAATATTACAGTATTGTGGTAAACTCTAGCCCATAGGTTACACCAATTGTATTCTTCCCATGCTTCTCCACATTCCCGTGACTGTGCAATAAAAATGTACATCCGTTTTAATCCACAGAAGGACATTCTTGCATTTGTACTATTAAACACAGTTCTCATCCACCTCTGGGTTAACTGTGATATTCATTCCCTAGATTATCTCATGCTTTCTTTCAGTTGACATTTACATCCCTAAACTACACTTTTTAGCCACAATCCCATCTATAAACCAGCTGCATTAGTTCTGCTCACTATAATGTGTACCATCAACTCTGCCATTTCCACACTTTTAGAGTCAAGTTAATTAAAACTTCCATATGCACTAAACATCCGTAGTCCTTCTCAGCCCTCCTCTATCCTCCCAATAAGCTATACTCTAGGTTTTAAAACAATGGTTTATTCATTGTATTTAGTTCATATAAATGAGACCATGCAATTTTGTGTCTGGCTTATTTCACTTAGCATAATAGTTTTGAGATTCATCCATGTTATCATATGTGTCCCAATTTCATTTCTTCTTACTGCAGCATAATATTCCATCATATGTATATACCACATTTTGCTTATCCATTCATTGGTTGGTGGACACTTAGGTTGTTTCCATCTTTTGGCAATTGTGGACAATGCCACCAGGAACATTAGTGTGCAAATGTCTGCTTACGTCACAGTTTTCAAATCTTCTGGATATATTTCTAGTAGGAGAATTGCTCGATCATGGCAGTTCTATATTTAACTTCCTGAGGAACTGCCAAATTGTATTCCACAGGTTGCACTATTTTACAATCCCACCAAAAGTGAAGGAGTGTTCCTATTTCTCAATATTCTCTCCTGCACTTATTGTTTTCTATTATTTTAGTAATGGCCATTCTATATGGTGTGAGATAATATGTCGTTATCATTTTTATTTGCATTTCCCTGATACCTAGTGATACTGATTTTTTTTTTTTCATATGCTCTTTAGCCATTTGTATTTCATTTTTGGAGAAATGTCTATTTAAGTCTTTTGCCCGGTTTTTAAATTGTATTTCTTAATCTTTTATTGTTGGGTTTACAATTTCTTTAGATAGAATGGAAATCAAATCATATGGGATTTGTGGTTTCCAAGTATTTTATCCCATTGAGTGGGCTGCCTTTTCACCTTATTATGAAACCCTTTGAATCAGAAATGTGTTTAAGTTTGAGGAATTCCCATTTTTCCATGTTTTCTCTCATTACTCGTGCTTTCAGTGTGAGGTTAAGGAATCCACCACCTAGCACCAGATCTTGAAGATATTTTCCTACATTTTCTTCTAAGAGATTTACTGTTCTAGGTTCTACATTTAGGTATTTGATTCATTTTGAGTCAATTTTTTTAAGGTATGAGATAGTGTTCCTCTTTCTTTCTTTTGTCTATGCATATCCAGTTCTCCAAGCACCATTTGTTGAAGACTATTCTGCCCCATCTAGGTGTGTTTGAGAGTCTTGTAAAAAGTCACTTTACTATAGATGTGAGAGTCTGTTTCTGAAGCATCAATTTGGTTCCTATTGTCTATGTGTCCATTCTTTTTGTGCTAGTATGATGCTGTTTTTACCACTTTAGGTAATATGATTTAAAGACTGGATGTGAGAGTTCTCCAACTTCACTTTCTATTTTAAGATGCTTCTGGCTACTCAGGGTCCTTAACCTTCCAAATAAATCGATAATTTTGTTTTCCATTTCTTTAAAAAATGTTGGTGGAATTTTTATTGAGATTGCATGGAATCTGTATATCAATTTCAGTAGCATTTTCTCCTTAATGATATTTAGACTTCCAATGCCTGACCATGGAATGCTCTTTCAGTTACTTAGGTCTTTGCATTTCTTGTATCAACACATTGTAGTCTTCTGAATACAAATGCTTTGCATCCTTGGTTCAGTTTATTCCTAAATATTTAATTTTTTAAATCTCTATTGTAAATGGAATTTGTTTCCTGACTTCTTCCTCATATTGCACAATACTCATGTACAGAAACACCACTGATTTTTGCATATTGTTCTTGTATCCTGCTCCTGTACTGAAATTGTTTGTTTGCTATAGTAACTTTGTTGTAGATATTTTGGGTTGTTCTAAGTATAGGATCATATAATCTGTGAATAGTGAATGTTTTATTTATTCCTTTCCAATTTGAATGGTTTTATTATTTTTTCTTACCTGGTTGATCTAGTTGGAACCTCTAGCACTATATTAAACAACAGTGTTGACAGTGGGCATCATTGTCTTGCTCCTGATCTCAACGGAATTGCTTTCAGTCTTTCACCATTGAGTACAATGTGAGCTATGGGTTTTTTATATATTGACTTTATTATGTTGAGATAGTTTCCTTCCATTCCTATCATTAGTGGTATTTTTATAAAGAAAGGATGCTATATTTTGTAAAATACCTTTTTTCCTTCAATCAATCATGTAATTTTTCTTCTTTGATTTATTAATGTGGTGTATTATGCTGATTGATTTTCTTGTGTTCAACAGCCCTTGCCTGACTGGTAAGAAAAATTTGCTTGATTGTGATGAATATTTCTTTTAATATGTTGATGGATTTGATTAGCAAGTATTTTGTTGAGGACTGTGACATCTGTATTCATGAGAGAAATGGTTCTGTAATTTTCTTTTTTTGTAATATCCTTAACTGGCTTTGGTATTAAGATAATATTGGCTTCATAGAATGGGTTCGATAGCATTCCTTCTTCAACTTTTAGAAAGAGCTTGAATAAGATTGGTATTAAATCTTTGAATGCTTGGTAGAATTCAATTGTGAAACCATCTGGTCCTGTGATTTTCATTTTGTTTCAGTTTCTTGACATGTGAATGCTTTCTGGAGGTCTTCTATTTCTTTTAGGATCAGTGTAGGTTGTTCTTACATTCCTAGGAATTTTTCCATTTCATCTATATTGTCTAATTTGTTAGCCTACAATTGTTCAGAGTATCCTCTTATGATCCCTTTTATTTCTGTGGTGTCAGTGTTAATGTCCTCATTTTCATTTTTTCTTATTTTACTGATTTGCATCTTCTCTCCTTTTTTCTTTGTCAGTTTAGCTAAGCAGTCATCAATAATGTTAATTCTCTCAAAGAACCATCCTGTGGCTTTGTTAATTCTCTCTATTTATTTTATTCTCCATTTCATTTATTTTGCTTTGTTCTTTGTTTTTTCATTCCTTATACTTGCTTTGGGAATACTTTGCTGTTCTTTTGCTACTTCCTTCAGCTTTGTAGTTAAGTGGTTGATTTTAGCTCTTCCTTCTTAATGTTATAATTGGGTGCTATAAATTTTCCTTTGCTGCATCCCATAGGTTCTGATATATTGTGTTCTCATTTTCATTCATCTCAATGTATTTATTGATTTCTCTTACATTTTTTTCTTTGACCCACTGTTCATTTAACAGTGTTTTGTTTAATCTCCATACTTTTGTGAATTTTTCCTTTTTCTGCCACTTGTTGATTTCCAACTTTATTCCATTATGATCAGGGAAAGTGATTTGTATAAGTTCAATCTTGTTGAATTTATTAAGATCAGCTTTGTGACCCAACATATGTTCTGTCCTGGAGAAAGTTCCATGAGTACTCAAAATAATGTATATCCTTCCATTCTGGGGTGTGATGTTCTATATATATCCATATATATATAAGTTTAGTCCATTTATCATATTATTCAAACTCTGTCTTTATTTATTGATGCTCTGCCCAGATGTTCTATCCAATGCTTAGAAAGGTTTATTGAATTTTCCAACTATTATTGTAGATATATCTATTTCTTCCTGCAGTTTTGCTGGTGTTTCCCTCATTTAATTTGGGGCATCTTGGTAAGGTGCATATACATTTATGATTATTACTTTTTCCTGGTGAATTTCCCCTTATATTAATATGGAATATTCTTCCTTGTCTGTCATAGTTTTGCTTTTAACACCTATTTCATTCTATGTAAGTATAGGTTCTCCAGGTTTTTTTGTTTGTTTGTTTGTTTGTTTGTTTTTGGTTGCTGCATGTGTAGAATGATGTCTTTTTCCAAACTTTTAATTTGAATCTATTGGTATCCTTGGGTTTAAATTGAGTCTCCTGTAGATGACATATAGATGGCTCATATTTTCTTATCCTTCCCACCAGGCTGTGTCTTTTGAATGTTCAGTTTAATCCAGTAATATTCATTGTTATTAATGTAAAGGCAGTTCTTGTTTCACCCATTTTGACCTTTGGGTTTTATCTATCATATTTTATTTTCACCATTCTTTTTATACTTTTAGATAATTTTACTGATATCTCTTCACTTCTAGGCCTTCTTCCAAGCCTCTCTATCCAGTCTTTTCTTTTCTAGCTGTAGCACTTCCTATATTATTTCCCAAAAACCCTTCTCTTGGTTACAAGCTCTCTCATTTTTTAATATTCTAAACTCACTATCATTTTTGAAATATAATCTTGCCAAGTATAAGATTCTTAGCTTGCAGTTTTTCTATTGTGGTATCTTAAATATCTCATACCACTGCCTTCTTACCTCCATGGCTTCTGATGAAAAATCATGACTTAATATTTTGAGGAATCCCTTCTTTATTATGAATTGCTTTTCTCTTGATGCTCTCATAATTCTCTCTTTGTATTTGACATTTGACATTCTGATTAGTAAGTTTCTCAGAGTTGATCTATTCAGATGGTAGTACATTGTGTTTCTTGTACAGGGATATCTATATCCTTCAATAGGGTTGGGAATTTTCTACCATTATAT